>BLSH010212927.1:0-15238 GCA_018402905.1 Glandirana rugosa | reverse complement strand
CTGAAAAATAAAAACACGTTCTTTACGTGGCGACCGGCGTTTACATCATAAATCTTATAAAAAAAAAAATTCGGTCGTTACATCTGCGTGAAAATGTAAAACACGTTCTTTACGGGGCGACCGGCGTTTACATTATAAAACGTGTTTTTTTTTTTTTTTTAAAAAAAATTTAAACAGATTGACGTTACATTTTCGTCATAAATTGGTGAACGGCTGGCGGCTAGCCGCTAACTGCCGCTGTTTCACCGTGCAAGGGCGTTTAGCGGCAGTATGCTGCCGCCGACGCCCTTGCACATATCACTCGCGCGCGCGCGTCGGCCTCCGCGCGGGCGCGCGAGTGACCGCGCTCACTATACACGTTCCCGCAGCCGCCGTCGTATGACGGCGATTTGCGGGAACGTGCCACTTTGTCGCCGTCAATCGCCGATCGGCGGTCGGCAAGTGGTTAAATACTGCTTTTACATTGCAGTTAGACAAATTTAAAAAAAATTTTTTTTTTTTTTTTGTGCAAAATATTACATTTGCGGCCAGCGGGGCATTTCTTGCACAAAATGTAAAAGTGCGTCTACATTGCTGGCTTAAAAAAAAAAATATTCTAAATACTACATTTGCGGCCAGCGGTGCATTTCTTGCACAAAAATAAAAAGTCTGTCTACATTGCTGGCTTAAAAAAAAAAATATTCTAAATACTACATTTGCGGCCAGCGGGGCATTTCTTGCACAAAATTTAAAAGTGCGTCTACATTTCTGGTTTTAAAAAAAAAATATTCTAAATACTACATTTGCGGCCAGCGGTACATTTGTTGCACAAAAATAAAAAGTGCGTCTACATTTCTGGTTTAAAAAAAATATATATTCTAAATACTACACTTGCGGCCGGTGGTGTATTCCTTGCACAAAAATAAAAAGTGCGTCTACATTGCTGGTTTAAAAAAAAAAAAAATATTCTAAATACTACATTTGCGGCCAGCAGTGCATTTCTTGCACAAAAATAAAACGTGCGTCTACATTGCTGGGTTAAAAAAAAAGAATAATAAATAGTGCTACATAGTACATTTGCACCTTGCTGTGCATTTCTTGAACAAAATTAAAAAGTGCGTCTACATTGCTGGTTTAGAAAGCCGCCACTTCCACCTACACCGTCACGGTCACCACTTCCTCAACCTCCTACTCCACATCCACCTCCTCCTCCATTTTTTATTTTTTTTATGTGATTTTAAGTTATTTCCCTACCCACATTTGTTTGCAGGGCACGTGTCCTACTCTTATCTCCATTTTGCTTCCTTTTGTAGCCCTCTAGCCCTTTCCAGGACTTTTTTAGAGCCATTTTAGTGCCCAAAAGTTCGGGTCACCATTGACTTCAATGGGGTTCGGGGTCAAGTTCGGGGCTGAACTGTCTGGCGGATGTTGGACCGCAAAAAGAGATAGGGTCACTTCAAAACGGTGTGATCTACAACATTAAATATAATAATAATAGTGTGGTGTCACGTATCATTTAGTATGCACACAGGCTTATACATATACTGCCTATGTCAAGAGCACTCTAAACAGCTCTTGCTTATGCACTCCTTCCCAGGATTAGACCTTCCTCTCTCCAAAATCGGAAGGGCGTCCGCGTTTCCTGTCATCATCATTGTGCAAAGCAGCTGGCTTATCATTCTTCCTCATGGGGTTACACACAAGGCAACTCCCCAACACAACCCCATCCACCAGGGAGGGAAGAGTGGAGGAGGGGAAAGGAAAGGAAGGGAAACCCCCCATCCAAGCCCAGGCCAAGTCCCAGAACAGTCACCCCAGGGCACCCCCATATCCTCAAAAGGCCAGCACTGCAAGTCTTCTCAAACGGCCGGTGTATGGAAGCATCCTGATAGAGGGTGAAATTGCTCTGAGCGTCACACACACTCGCATCTACAGACTGTGCTTATTGTCCATTTGGATTTGCATTACTTCCTAGCTGCTTCTGTTTTTTGCCTTAGAGCATATCCACTATGCTATTTCTGTGGTGAGAGCACAGACATACCCTCTGCAGCCTCCCCACTGTGTCATTTCACAATCTCCACTGACACACAGTTGGTCCTAGTTTGCTGCTCGGGACTTGTTGCTACCCCTGCCTCTTTATATACATCTCTAATAGGTTTTGGATCTGCACCACACATATGGATGTTGTTCCTCTTGATACTTGGTGCTCCATTCCCATGAGACTTTCAGCCCAATTCTTTGATTGTAGGTCCCCATACACACCTAATATTATTCCCACTTTCGGTGGGCCATTCATTATTGTATGTGTGGTGGGATGGATGTGAGCGTGGGTGATGTCCGGACTTTTTATTATCATTTTTTGTGTTTCTTTTTTTGAATTTCTCATTGTGTTTTCTACAATAACACATTATTATTTTTTCCTGGTACAGGTTTCTGTACGGCACATGTTTAATTATGCTATCTTCCTGAAGTGGTGGAGGGAACATGTATTTTTTATGTCCAGCTCTTGCTATTTTGTAAATCCTCAATAAACCTTTTGATAATTTTGGTATTTGTTTGTTACGTCCTTTCATATACCCCGGAAGCTATATTGTGGTTCTTTTTTGGACAGCCATATGTGCTGCGCAATTTCCCCTTTTTATGCCAGTGCGATTTTGACACATGCCCCAGGTCTATACTGGTGTTCCTGAGTGGGTTTTGTTATAATTGACATTACCACCACAGGTTCTCTATCTCCCACTCCCCCATTTCCCTTTTGTTATGCATTGTTTAGCTCCAATGTGTGCTAGTGACCCCTTCTTGATGAGGACCATGTTTTTTTCTATCCTCATGTTCCCTTCTCCACTACATATTATTTATAATTGCCAGGGATTAGGTTTTGTGTTTTTCTTGATTTGTGTTTTTTTGGCAGGATCCTTTCTATATTGTTCAGTATTTGGACCATGGGACGTTCTATTGGTTCTTGTTAACTTAACCACTTCAGCCCCGGAAGGATTTCCAGCTTTAGGACCGGAGCCCTTTTTGCGATTCGGCACTGCGTCGCTTTAACTGAAAATTGCGCAGTCGTGCGACGTTGTACCCAAACGAAATTTGCGTCCTTTTTTTCCCACAAACAGAGCTTTCTTTTGGTGGTATTTGATCCCCTCTGTGTCATTTCTGATCGCCGCTATAAACAAAAGAAGAGCGACAATTTTGCAAAAAAACCCAAATTTCTTACTTTTTGCTAGAATACAAATCAAAAAAAAAATATAAAAAAACATTTTTTTTCACCGTTTTTGGCCGATTTATATTCTTCCTCATATTTGTGATAAAAAAATCGCAATCGGCGTTTATTGATTGGTTTGAGCAAAAGTGGTCGCGTTTACGGATGATGAGAATTCATTTTTGGGGGGGGTTTTTTTGTTTTTTTTTTTACTGGTAATGGCGGCGATCTGTGATTTTTAGCGGTACTGCAATATTTCAGCGGACATGTCGGACTATTTTGACACTTTTTTGGGACCATTGGCATTTATACAGCGATCAGTACTATAAAAATGCACTGATTACTGTGTAAATGTCATTGGCAGTGAAGGGGTTAACCTGCAGGGGGCGCTCTAAGGGTTAACTATGTTCCCTGGGCGTGTTCTAACTGTAGGGGGACTGCACTATCCGGGGAAGGGAAGTGGTCACAGCCTTCGTATACAGGAAGGCTGTGATCACAGCCCTTCCCCCTTCACACAGAGCGGAGGTCCGTGTTTACATACACGGACCTCAGTTCCTCCGCTCGGGGGGCCATCGCGGGTAGCCGGCGGCAATCAAAGCCGCCGCACCCGCTCCCTGGCCCTCCCCGAATACAGTGAGCGCGCGGGCGAGCATCCGGCGGCACGCGCGCGCTCACTAAGCTCGATCCCGCAGCCACCGTCGTATGACGGCGTTTTGCGGGAACGAACCACTTTGCCGCCGTCAAATGCCGATCGGCGGTCGGCAAGTGGTTAATTCTTTAAATTTTTTAAAATTTTTTTGATCTTTTAGATTTCTTTTAATTTCCCCTTCCCACATTTTGTACCCTTTTTCTTTATGGCTTATGTATTGGGTAACACAATAGATAATGAGATCAAAGCTGCTCTGGAGCTATACTAATGACACAACCAAAGAGGATGATATTAGAAAGAAATTTAGAGTACATGACAAACTTTTAATAAAGCATTTGAACCGTAATTGGCATGTGTCGTTCCTTGAAAGTTATATATCACAGAGAATTATTCCTCGGGGTCTTAGAGATCAAGTTGTGCCAGCTGAGCACCTCCACAATGATAGGTTTATTACAAAATAGAAGGATCTGTGTATTACACGTGGTATTGAGCTTACAAGGTTAATCGTTGAGGAGGAACATGCTCAGGTGGTCGAACTCCAAAAGGAAATAGAACTAAGTAGCTCTGATTTGGACGTTTTTAAGGAGGAGGAGGAATTCGGAAAGCAGAACAAAATAATTAAAAAAGAGATTGAGAGAGTACATAAAAATTAAAAAAAAACAAACAGGCTAAATTTAGGAGAGATTTATCCGATTGGGAAAATTGAGATTTTTGATCTTTCCTCCCAAAAAGGTCAGAATAGATTTAGGAGACGTGGACTAGGTCCCGCTCACAATCTGATGTTGAAGGGGGTGCCAGTGGCACCGACAGTGAGGGAGGCTCCCGATCGGTTTCTTTTTTAGAGCCGGACCGAGAAAGTGCCCCATCCCCAGAAAGAGAACGACAGGAGAGAGTGGGTATTCTGAAATCAACCAAGAAGAAGGTGCAAGGAGGAGGAGGCAGCGGAAAAGAAAGAGACGGTATCGAAGTCAGGGGCAGAACAGGAGTCAGAGGAAAAGCAACCAGAAATGATTTCCCTTCTAGGCTATCCCAACAATAAAGTCGTTAACCTATCTAAATTTTCCCTTAATTCTGTCCATCAAAAATGTTTTAAATAATGTTTTTTTCCCCCACACACAAAATGGAGGAATTTACAGTCTATAAGGACCTTCAGCTTTTTTTAAGCAAGGTCCGATTTAGATATGTCCATGAACAGAGAGCAATCATATGTGAGAAACAAAATGTGGAGCTACAGGGGGGAGGAGCTAAGAGCCTTTAATGACCTTGTTTCCCTCTTAGTCACACTGATACGGTAGGTCCCGAAGAGGATACCATTACTATTAGGCTGGTTGACCTCAACATTAAACCTAGCAAGATGTTACCTTTATCCAAAAATAAATTTATTCACCAGTTCAGCGAATTGGTAAGTGATGAATTAAAAAGAATTACCGTATTTGGAATCAGCCCTTTCGTGACAATCTAACCAGAGAGGAGAGATCCGCTCTAAAAGAACTACAGAGTGCCAAAGTAGTGATTATAAAAAAAAGTGATAAGGGGGGAATGCGGACCTCCTTGATGAGGAGGACTACGTTAAAGAGGTTAAAAGGCAGTTGAGTGATGGGAATACCTATCTGAGAATCCATCAGTCGCCCTTTCCTAGGGTGATTGAAGAGCTTAATAAAAAATTTAAATTTGCGCTAGAGGCCGGTTTACTCAATAGAAAAGAATACAATTTCTTGACTGTTCAAGATTCCAATATTCCGGCTATGTATACCATCACGAAACTGCATAAAAACCTCATAAATCCCCCTGGCCATCCCATTATTTCGGTCATCAACGGCCCTTTGGATCAAATGGGTAAATATCCTGATGGCCTCATCAAGACTATGGTCCCCACTCTTAAATCCTTTGTCAAGGACACTAAAGATGTCCTTGACAAACTACAGAATATGAACATACAGGATGAATGGCTAGTGGTGGGAATCGACATGGAATCACTATACACGTCGATTCCCCACCAATATGGCATTGAGGCGGTTTCTTTTTATCTTGAACAGATTTACCCCGAAATGGCCCACCAAAGTGAGTTTGTTTTGGAGCTCTTAGAGTTTGCGCTGAAGAATAATTATTTTCAGTTTAATGAGGTATACTATCAGCAGATCTCCGGTACATCTATGGGGGCATCGTGGGCTCCCTCATATGCATGCCTACATTTGGGCATGTGGGAGGAGTCCACGGTGTATTAAAAGTCTAGCTTCAAGAAATACGTGCATTTATGGATCCACTACTTTGATGATATCCTGGTGGTCTGGAGGGGCACTTTGGAGGAACTATCATCATTAATTGATGAACTTAATTCTAACTTGCGTAATATTAGACTTACCTACGATAGTGACGTTTCCTCCTTGCTCTTTCTTGACCTCAGGATATCAAAACAAAACGGTAAGATTGTCACCTCCACGTATCGAAAACCCACGGCTGCCAACTAGAGTTGAGCGAACACCTGGATGTTCGGGTTCGGTGGGTCCTGCCGAACTTCGCGAAAAAGTTCGGGTTCGGTACCGAACTTGACCCGAACTTTACCCCAAACCCCATTGAAGTCAATGGGGACCCAAACTTTTCAGCACAAAAATGACTGTAAAAAAGTCCTGGAAAGTGCTAGAGGGCTGCAAAAGGAAGTAAAATGATTTTAGAACAATAATCTGTCCCTTGCAGTAACAGCAGGAACCTGGCTCTATAGGAGTAGGCGATGATTTTAGAACAATAATCTCCCTTACAGCAACAGCAGGAACCTGACCCTATAGAACTAGAAGATGATTTTAGAACAATAATCTGTCCCTCTAAGCAGTAGACTCTACCTAGTCCAGTCAGATCGTTCTGTAATGCAGGATAAGATGTTATTATATCTGCAATCTGTCCCTCACAGCGCCGGCAGCATCCACTCCCTATACTAGCCAGAGAGCATGTGACATGCAGCACTAAGTGACTCCAGCTTATAAAGAGGCTGGGTCACATGATGCACTGGCCAATCACAGCCATGCCATTAGTAGGCATGGCTGTGATGGCTTCTAAGGGCAAACCAGTGAAACGCTTGTTGATTGGCTGCCCTGCAGCTATTCAACAGGCGGGGTCAAATAACCAAACCCGGGTTCGGGTCCGGGTCATGGACACCCCAAAGTTCGGTACGGACCCGAACTTTACAGTTCGGGTTCGCTCAACTCTACTGCCAACACATTGCTTAAAGCGGATAGTTTTCACCCACATACGCTTAAACAGGGTATTCCTACGGGCCAGTTCCTCCGTATTCAGAGGAATTGTTCTAGTGAGAAGACATTTAAAATGGAAGCACATGATGTGTACTCTCGTTTCCGTGAGAGAGGCTACTCCCATAGGTTTTAAAAAGGGCCAAAAAAAAAGAGCAATGGAAGGTGAAAGCGAGTCCCTGCTCAGTAGAAAGGCCTCCCCTGTAGACATTGGTGAACCGAGTAGGGAACCCGTTCCGTTCATTAGTGAATTTGGTACCAAATGGACTGAGGTGAGAGACATCCTGATAAAACATTGGCCTTCTCTGACTCAATGTCTGATCCTGGAAGAAACAGAAGAGAGGAGGCGCTTCTAAGTGCAATATGCCAATACACTTTATTAGAAAAAAGGTTAAAAACAATGTCTGATCCTGGCTAAAATAGTGGGTGATTACCCACATCTTTTAGCCAGGAGGGCTCCTAATCTCTCGGATTTTCTTACTAGGTCTGAATTTATACCTTTAACGGATGCTACCTGGCTTTCATGCTATCCCCGCAGTAAAGGTATGTTTTCCTGCGGGCATTGTCAGGTCTGTAAATATGTTGAATGGACTGATGTTTTTGCTGACTCAGAGCAAAAACATATCTATAAAATCCGTAGCATCATCAATTGTGCCACTACACGTGTGATTTACAGTCTGACACGCCCATGGAAAATGATTTACGTAGGTAAAAGCAAACGCCAGCTGAGAACCCGGATGGGTGAACATTTTAGTAGCATTAAGAACAAAGATCCTAATAGCCCTTTGGCACAACATTATTTAGTCCATCATAATTCTCAGCTGAAAGGTACCAAGATAAAGGGAATTTATGCCCTCAAGTTAAGTAAACAAAGATTTGATTTTGATAGGATTTTGCTACGTAAAGAGAAATTTTGGATATACAAATTAGGCTTTTGCGCCAAAAGGCCTAAATAGGGAATTACATTTACAAGTCTTTTTGGATAATGTGTAGATATGGTTTTGTACCTTCGCTTTATCCTTTATTTAATTTTAATTAAAATATTCCTTTCTCCTTGGGTTGCTGATTTCTTGCTTTCTTTTCCCCCTGATGTTTATAATTGTGGTGTTTTATATTATGCTTTCTTTGTTTTCTTTTAAAACGGCACTATTTTTTTGTGCGATGATCCTGCCATTAACCACAACCTCCATATTGGGTGCTCTGTTCGCCATTTCTACGTTTGCTTGAATGTTTGCATGTCTGTTTTAGAGTGTCCCTGCCCCCACTAGCAATTTGCATGGTTCACGACCCATTGGTTCATTGGGTGTATCTAAATGTTCTTACCACCAGGGGACGCTAGTCCTGAGGAAGCTGGTTGACCCAGTGAAACGCGTTGACGTCATGCCCGGCGTTATCCCCCGCTCCTCCTAGCCTTGGATGGTTGTGGCTGTGTAGGGGCGCTTAGCACACGCCGTACAACTTGGGTTGAGGCTGCTTGCCACTTTGGGATTTTGGTCAGTTGGACAGCATCATTGCCACGGTCAGTGTACGGAAGCATCCTGATAGAGGGTGAGATTGCTCTGAGTGTCTCACGTTCGCATCTACAGACTGTGCTTATTGTCCATTTGGATTTGCATTCCTTCCTAGCTGCTTCCGTTTTTTGCCTTTGACCATATCCACTATGCTATTTCTGAGGTGAGAGCACAGACATACCCTCTGCAGCCTCCCCACTGTGTCCTTTCTCAATCTCCATTGACACACAGTCAGTCCTAGTCTGCTGTTCGGGACTTGTTGCTACCCTTGCCTCTGTATATACATCTCTAATAGGTTTTTAATCTGCACCACACATATAGACATTGTTCCTTTGATCTTGATACTTGGTGATCCATTCCCATGAGACATTCAGCCCAATTCTTTGATTGTAGGTCCCCATACACACCTGATATTATTCCCACTTTCAGTGGGCCATTCATTATTGTATGTGTGGTGGGATGGATGTGAGCGTGGGTGATGTCTGGACTTTTTATTTTCATTTTTTGTGTTTCTTTTTTTGAAATTTGTTTTTGAATTTCTCATTGTGTTTTGCGTAATAACACATTATTATTTTTCCCTGGTACAGGTTTCTGTACGGCACATGTTTAATTATGCTATATTCCTGAAGTGGTGGAGGGAACATGTATTTTTTTATGTCCAGCTCTTGCTATTTTGTAAATCCTCAATAAACTTTTTGATAATTTTGGTAATTGCTTGTTACGTCCTTTCATATACCCTGGAGGCTATATAATGGTTCTTTTTTGGACCGCCATACATGCTGCCCAATTTCCCCTTTTTATGTCAAAACTTTTTTGCTATAGCCCCTAGCCCGTAACTGGGTAAATAATGCACGTGCCTCCATTTCAAAATCCCTGTCCCTGGCATAATTCCTTCTCAGTCTAAGGTACTGGCTATAAGGAATACTCCGTACTAGGGATCAGGGATGTGCACTGCTATAGTGTATAGTGTATTCCCTGTAGTTTCCTTAACCCATTCAGATCTACACTATTGCCGAAGTACGGCTCCAGCACGGATCTGGATTTCCGGGTGGACGTCCATGGACGTCCTGGCCATGTGCGCTCTCGTGGCGTGCGCGCCCGCCGCACTCTGCGCGACCGTGGGTCGGGTGGGCTCGATGTCTGCCCAAGACCCGCGATCCCCTGTCAGACCTGCAGAACGGGGAACCGCCGATGTAAACGTGGCGGTTCTCCGTTCTGTTACAGGGGACAAGACAGATCTACTGATCCCTGTCACTGGGATCAGTGAGATCTGTTCTGACCTGACCAGCCCCACCCCCCCACAGTTAGAACACACCCAGGGAACACTTCACTACCCCCTGCAGGTTAACCCCTTCACTGCCAATGACATTTATACAGTAATCAGTGGACATTTACATTTATGATCGCTGTATAAATGTCATTGGTCCCAAAAAAGTGTCAAAAATGTCCGACATGTCATATATCGCAACATTGCAGTCCCGATAAAAACCACAGATCGCCGCCATTACTAGTAAAAAATAAATAAATAATAAAAACGCCATAAATCAATTCCCATAGTTTGTAGACGTGATAACTTTTGCGCAAACCAATCAATATACGCCAATTGTGATTTTGTTTTTTACCAAAAATATGTAGAAGAATATATATCGGCCAAAACTGTTGAATAATTATTATTTTTTTTTTTTGGATATTTATTATAGCAAAAAGTATAAAATATTGTCCTTTTTTCATAATCATCGCTCTTTGCTTGTTTATAGCGGCGATATGAAGTGACCCAGAGGTGATCAAATACCACCAAAAGAAAGCTCTATTTGTGGGAAAAAAATGATATAAATTTAGTTTGGGTACGGCGTTGCACGACCGCGCAATTCTCATTCAAAATGCGACAGCGCTGAAAGCCAAAAATTGGTCTGGGCAGGAGGGGGTTTAAGTGCCCAGTAAGGAAGAGGTTAAAGTAAAGGGATGAATGAATTGATCCTTCAGGGCTAATAAATAATTTAAGGTCTAAGAAGAAAATGCTAGTGAAATCTGACTGGAACATGAAATTGAGATTATATTCATTACACAAAATGTGCTCCATAAACTCAGAGAGCTCGTCGGCCGTACCCGTCCAGATGACCAACACGTCATCTATATACCTTTGCCACAATAAAATGTTAGCGAAGGTACAGACGTGGCGTCATCCGCAAAGAGGGATCTTTCCCAGCCCCCCAGGTACAGGCTGGCATACGATGGGGGATGTCCCCATCGCAACCCCCTGTACCTGGAGGTAAAAAGGCTCATTAAACACAAAGGTGCTACAAGTAAGGACAGGCTTGAGTAGTTGTAAAATGAAATCATTGAAGGGCCAAGTATTCCAGTCCAATTCCCTCAGAAAGGTGGATATGACTTCCACCCTCTTGTGTAGAGGGATACTGGAATACAGTGCCTCAATGTCAATGGCCACCAGCCTTGCTCCTGGGGGGAACATTAGGTCATTAGGTGGGGGGAGGGCCGGTCTTCAGTCCCATCACATGGCGCCACACATTGGTGGAATCAGGGAAAATGTTAAGCACAGCAAATATAGCAATAATCTTTGGAATTGAAATAAATGTAATTTTGTATTGTATGATGCTGATATAAATCTGTTTGATTAGTAGATGTATAAATACGTGGAACTATCCTGAAGAAGCAGAATGTCTGTGAAACGTCGATCATAATTCCACATGCTAAAGTATCAACATATCCGAATGGATGGTTTTTGTAATGCATATTATATATCATAAAGCTTTTTATGGAATTTTATAAGTTTGTATTCAATAAATATAATCTTTTTAATCACTTCAGCCCCGAAAGGATTTCCCACTTTAGGACCAGAGCACTTTTTGTGATTCGGCACTGCGTCGTTTTAACTGACAATTGCACGGTCGTGCGACGTTGTACCCAAACTAAATTTGCGCCCTTTTTTCCCACAAATAGAGCTTTCTTTTGGTGGTATTTGATCACCTCTGCGTCATTTCTGATCACATATATAAACAAAAGAAGAGCGACAATTTTGCAAAAAAAAACAAATTTCTTGCTAAAATACAAATCCAAAAAAAAAAATATAAAAAAGCATTTTTTTCCATCGGTTTTGGCCAATTTATATTCTTCCTCATATTTTTGGCAAAACAAACGCAATCTGAGATTATTGATTGGTTTGCACGAACGTTGCCGCGTTTACGGATGATGAGAATTAATTTCTGGGGTTTTTATTAATTTTTTTTATTTTTTACTAGTAGTGGCGGCGATCTGCGATTTTTAGCGGTACTGGGATATTGCGCCGGACATGTCGGACCATTTTGACACTTTTTTGGGACCATTGGCATTTATACAGAGATCAGTGCTATAAAAATGCACTGATTACTGTGTAAATGCCATTGGCAGTGAAGGGGTTAACCTGGAGGAGGCGCTCTAAGGGTTAACTGTGTTCCCTGGGCGTGTTCTAACTGTGTGTGCACTGGGCTGGCTGGGGCAAGGGAGAGATCAAGACTTCCATATACAGGAAGCCTGTGATCACAGCCCTTCCCCCCTCTATGAGAATGAAGATCCGTGTATACTTACACAGACCTCTGTTCTCTCACTGCGGGGGCCATCGCGGGTAGCCAGCGGCAATTGGGTCCACCATACCCGCTCCCTGCCCCCCCGGACACAGTGAGCATGCGAGGAAACGAGGCGGTTTGTGATAACGAGCCACTCTGTCATCGTCAGACTGCAGTCGGCAAGTGGTAAAGTGAATGTTGTGCTATAGTAAAGTCCCTCTCCCTTCAATTTAGATGAGGCTTGTCCTCTGCTCTGTCCTTAATTTTTAATACAAAACTATGGGATGTGGATTGTGTCACTGTCTCCAGCACTGATCATTCACATTACAGGCAGTCCCCGGGTTACAAACAAGATAGGGTCTGTAGGTTTGTTCTTAAGTTGAATTTGTTTGTAAGTCAGAACAGGTACATTTTCTAAGTGTAGCTTCAGCCAAAAAAAAATATTTTTAAGCTTTTTGGATAGTATAGGAAGGGGTAACACCCCTGTAATGTTTGTTTTGCTGTCTATGTTTCTGTTCAAAAGATTTCACCTCATTTCCTGTCCCAATGATAATTGGTGATAAAACCTCAGTGGAGACACCTTTTTCCCATAATAACTCTTACAGGGGTGGATTTCCCTTCCTAGGGGTAGATTTCCTCTCACTTTCTGTTGTCTACCTCCGTTTGTAAGTAGGAGTCATTTGTAAGTCGGATGTTTGTAACTAGGGGACCGCCTGTACTTATCTTTATGTCTTACAACTAGGGGTAGAAAACCTCATAACCTTAGTGATCAGTCCTGGTGTGATATACTTGTTAAAGTAATATTTTTTCCGCTGTTATTATTTTTATAAAGAACATTTGATTGGCATTGAGTGCTACGGATAATGTCTCAGATATTTGGTGCTAGCTGGGAGGGGTTTTTGGACTCCATTCAGAAAACATGCACTCCATCAACACAGAAGGAGACAGGAATATGACTAATAGTCAAATCCAAACCCTCACAGAAATACATTAAAGGGCAGTGATGTGTTGAGCCCCGGATATTCAGTGGTCCTCTGATTATATATCCATTTGGCCTCCTTCCTTAATATCTTTCCATCAAAGTTGCCCCCCCCCCCCCGCGAGGGTTGGGGAGGACATTCTCCAACACAAAGAAGGAAACAAAGGAGGGATCAAAACTATGATTGAGGCCCATGTGTTTGCATATATAGGTGGCAGAGAGGGAGAAGTAATAGAGGAAATAGAACTTCTCAATCAAACTCGGGTAGAGGATTACCTACATATCAATCTGAGTATGACGTTTCTGTATTGTCATCTGTCTCTTCCCAGAGATCTAATATAACGGTGCAAAGAGGTAAAACTGTGAGAGGTGGATCAAGGAAATGAGGGGGTGGATGTAACCCACAGGAGGGGAGAAACAACAAATGTCCGCTCTCACCCCTTAAATCCTCTCCAGGTTGGAGAAAGAAATCTAATGTAGAATCTACAAATACTGTAACTCTCAGGATGAAGGAACAGGTAGTACACGTCTATCTATGTTCAGGGATGAGGGCAGTAATGATGGTACAGAGACACCTAGAAATCTGGGAGCTATTCCCAAGACTCAGAGAACAAGTGAGATCAATACAGGTGCATCCCCTTTAGGAATGTCCCTACCCCCACAAACCCCAATGCCCCCAATGCGGATGGGAAAGATAGATCCATTTGTAATAAAACAGACACAGATGGAGAATCCTTAGAAGTCATCAATCTATCATCATACCTTCTATCTTTAGATGAAATAGACGTCCTTTGTTTAGGCCTTCTTTTCTGTCCACTCCAAAAAATCGACAAATTTGAGTTGGTGAAACATCTTCCCCCCTTTGCTAGGAATTTGACCTACAAAAGTATGTTTGATAAAGAAAAAGATCAAGAAACGGTCCGTGATGAAGATATGTGTAAAGGCTTTAAGGTCCAGGACTTCCGGACATTAAAGATTTTGATACAACTACTTGATGAAAATGAACAGGCAGAGGGGGCATGGATAACTGACTCCTCCTCTTCTTCGGAAGAGGAGGGGCAGGATCCAGAACCTGAACCGGTCAAGTTCAAAGCAAAGTAACGCAAGTTCCCTAAACCTCAGACGTGCTCGGCAGTCTGGGCATTTCTGAAGCAAATGGTTAAGGAAATTGACAGATTTCCAGTAAACAATCAATCCCACCCTCAAAACCTCACGGAACAGCAACAGTATTCTCTGTCGAGCCTGATCCATAGTGACCACATTGTAATCAAGCACTCGGACAAAGGGGGCAATGTGGTCGTTATGCTGATCGGAATACAAGACCATTATTGCCACAGCATTTATTCAGGGTTTGATTGACAAGAATCTTTATGAGTTCCTGGATGTCAGATGGCCAATTACATTGACCTTTTATGCTCTTCCAAAGGTCCATAAATGCCTCCAAAAACCACCAGGCCGTCCCATTGTGTCAGGCATTGGCTGCCATACAGAGAAGGCAAGCCAACACATTGATAGTCATATAAGACCTCATGTAAAAAGGCTACCATCTTATTTGAAGGACACCTTGGAACTCCTCAAAGTTATCAAGGGCCTGGTGGTTCCCCCAGGAGCAAGGCTGGTGGTCATTGACATTAATGCACTGTATTCCAGTATCCCTCATCACAAGGGGGTGGAAGTCATATCCACCTTTCTGAGGGAATTGGACTGGAATACTTGGCCCCTCAATGATTTCATTTTACAACTACTCAAGCATGTCCTTACTTGTAACACCTTTGTGTTTAATGAGTCCTTTTACCTCCAGGTACAGGGGGTTGCGATGGGGACATCCTGTGCTCCATCGTATGCCAGCCTGTACCTGGGGGGCTGGGAAAGATCCCTCTTTGCGGATGACACCACGTCTGTATACCTTAGTTAACATTTTATTGTGGCAAAGGTATATAGATGACGTGTTGGTCATCTGGATGGGTACGGCCGACGAGCTCTCTGAGTTTATGGAGCACATTTTGTGTAATGAATAGTGTTGAGCGAACCCGGACTGTAACGTTCGGGTCCGTACCGAACTTTCGGGTGTCCGTGGCACGGACCCGGACCCGGACATTTCAAAAATCGTTCGGGT
>BLSH010212890.1:1074759-1085710 GCA_018402905.1 Glandirana rugosa | reverse complement strand
AATGGGGTTCGGGGTCCGGGACAAAGTTCGGGTTCTGTCCGGACCTGAACCCGGACTTTGTCCCGAAGTTCGGCCGAACCAGCAGAACCCGGACTTCTAGAAGTTCGCTCACCTCTAATCCTGACCAGCAAAGGCACTTCGGGGTGAACACGACATTCTTGGGTCAGAGGCCAAAGCCACACTTGCTTGCGAATATTTAATCGCAATTACAATGTATTTTTTTTTAGTAATAGGCAGGTGAATGACAAAGGCTCAGTTTGAGACGTACAACACTGCCTATCCACCAGCTAAATACATTAGGAGTGCTGGTTCACACTTGTGCAATGCGGGAACCCTGCAAATCCACTGCAGGTTCCTGCATCGCATTTCACACTGCCATGTGTGACCTGCTGGGAGCATCAATACATTGTTAATGACACCCCCATTTCAACTCACATATCACAGTGAAAACTAACAGTTCGGTCATTAACCACTTCCCTACCGAGTCATTGTAAAATGACGTCGGCAGGGACTGTCCCTCGATCCGGGAGGACGTCATATGATGTCCTCCGCTTCTCGCCGCTACTGCGGGCCCCCAGGGGCCTGCAGAGCGGTGATCACGGATCGCTTGTCTGCCGGGGGGTTGTGTCCCCCCCCCAGATCGGAGTAAAGAGCCAATAAAATTGGCTCTTTACCACGTGACCGGCTGTGTCCAATCACAGCCGGTCACTAACGATCCTCTCGTGCACGCCGCTCATGCGCGCTCCTGGGGGCGCGCAGCGCGGCGATCGGAGCTGAGGCTTGTCCCTCGGACAAAGCCCAGCTCCGATCCGTGTAAAGAGCCAATAGATTTGGCTCTTTACCACGTGATCGGCTGTGTCAATCACAGCCGGTCATGTGATGTAAACAAACCGCGGTAACGAGCTGTTACCGCGGTTCTCCCTGTCACACACACAGATCGTGTGTGACAGGGAGATTGCGGTAACAGCTTGTGTACACCAAGCACACTGATCACCCCCCCCAATAAAGAGGACCTGTCACCACCCCATCAAAGTACCTGTCACAGTCCATCAGAGTACCTGTCATCTGTCCATCAAAGTACCTGTCACAGTCCATCAAAGTACCCGAGTACTTGTCACCTGTCCATCAAAGTATCCGAGTACTTGTCACCTGTCCATCAAAGTACCCAAGTACTTGTCACCTGTCCATCAGAGTACCCGAGTACCTGTCACCTGTCCGTCAGAGTACCCGAGTACCTGTCACCTGCCCATCAGAGTATCCGAGTACTTGTCACCTGCCCATCAGAATACCCGAGTACCTGTCACCTGCCCATCAGAATACCAGAGTACCTGTCACCTGTCCATCAGAGTATCCGAGTACCTGTCACCTGTCCATCAGAGTACCCGAGTACCTGTCACCTGCCCATCAGAGTACCCGAGTACCTGTCTCCTGCCCATCAGAATACCCGAGTACCTGTCACCACCCCATCAGCGTACCCGAGTACTTGTCACCAGCCCATCAGAGTACCCGAGTACCTGTCACCTGCCCACCTGAGTACCCGAGTACCTGTCACCTGCCCACCTGAGTACCCAAGTACCTGTTACCTGCCCACCAGAGTACCCGAGTACCTGTCACGAGCCCATCAGAGTACCCGAGTACCTGTCACCTGCCTTTCAGATTACCTGAGTACCTGTCACCAACCCATCTGAGTAACCGAGTACCTATCTGCAGCCCATCAGAATACCTGAGTACCTTTTATCAATCCATCAGATTACCCTAGTACCTGTCTCCAGCCCATCAAAGTACCCAAGTACCTATCTGCAACCCATCAGAATACCTGAGTACCTATCTGCAACCCATGCCTCATAGAATATACCTCGGGTGTTTGCTTTCCAAAATGGGGTCATTTTGGGGGTAATTCCACTGTCCTGGTGCCCCAGGGCCTTCAAAAGTGTGATAGGTATCAATGAAATTTTATGTGTAATTTATGCTCCTAGAACGCCTGACGGTGCTCCCTGCATGTTCGGCCTCTATATGTGGCCAGGGTGTGAAAAAGTCTCACACATGTGGTATCGCCATACTCGGGATGAGTAGCAGAATATATTTTGGGGGGTAATTTTTGCTATGTGCATGCTATGTGTTAGAAATAGCTTATAAATTGACCACTTTGTGTAAAAATAAAAGCGTTTTCATTTTCTTTCCACATTTTTCGAAGACTTGTGAAAAGAAATGAACCATTCAAAAGACTCATTATGCCTCATAGATTATTCGTTGGGGTGTTTGCTTTCCAAAATGGGGTCATTTTGTGGGTAATTCCATTGCCCTGGTGCTCCAGGGCCTTCAAAAGTGTAATAGGTCGTTAGGAAATTAGATGTGAAAATTCTGCTCCTAGAATGCATGACGGTGCTCCCTGCATGTTGGACCTCTCTATGTGGCCAGGCTGTGAAAAAGTCTCACACATGTGGTATCGCCATACTCGGGGACAGTAGCAGAATGTATTTTGGAGTGTAATTGGAAGTATGCATATGCTGTGTGTGAGAAATAACTTGTTGTTTTGACAATTTTGTGCAAAAAAAAAAAAATAATAATAATTTCTTAATTGTCCCAAGAATTGTGGGAAAAAAGTACAACTTCAAAAAAAACGCCATGCCTCTTGCTAAATACCTTGGAATGTCTACTTTTCAAAATGGGGTCATTTGGGGAGTATTTGTACTTTCCCGACATTTCAGGGCCTCAAGAATTGAGATCGGCCATCAGTGCATCAGGTGTGATAAATTTTCAATGATTTGCACCATAGTTTGTAGACTCTATAACTTTCACACAGACCAAATAATATACACTTATTTGGGTTATTTTTACCAAAGATAGGTAGCAGTATAGGTTTTGGCCCAAATTTATGGACAAAAATTACTAATTTTATCACAGAAACTAAAAAAAAGTGTTTTTTTTTTTCAAAATTTTTGCACTTTTTTCAATTATGTCACAAAAAATAAAAAACCCAGAGGTTCTTAAATACCACCAAAAGAAAGCTCTATTTGTGTGAAAAAAATGATAAGAATTTTGTTTGGGTGCAGTGTAGCATGAGAGAGTAATTGTCATTCAAAATGTGAGAGCGCTGAAAGCTGAAAATTGGTCTGGTAAGGAAGGGGGTATAAACGTCCGGTATTGAAATGGTTAATCTGATCACATGGGCGTGAACACCCATGCAATCCAATTCTGGTGTGGACCAAAAGAAGGGAAAAAAAAAAAAAAAAAAAGGGGTCCTGTGCGAGTTCAGTCTGAATGCAATGCAAATTCAGCCATCCTATCTGTATGGCTGTAATCGCATGGACAGCGCTTGTGACTTGTACTGCGCTGTGAATCAGACACAATCTTGCACAGTGCAGTGTGAACCGCCACTTACCTGCAATCCTCCAGACCTGTTAAAAGAAAAGACTCCACTCAAACATCCTTTATCATTTACTTGCAGGTGTGCTGAAGAGGTTCATTTTTTTAATCCACAATTACACCTTCTCATTATTTGTCATTAGCAAGACAGTTCACTTCCCCAAACCCAGCTCCCCCCAAAACAAATTAAGAAAGAATATCTCCAGAATTTACATTTATTTGCACAGCAACACAATTATGTACATTCATTTAATGTCATTAGTATATTAGGTTTTACATTTAGATAAACATTTAGCAATTGGGATCTAATGGCCCTGCTCATAGGAGCTTACAATCTAAACATTTCCAAGCCTTATAGTGGACATAGCTTTAATTTCACAGTGTTTAGCAAGCTACACATTTCATAGTACAACTACTCTCAACAGACACCAACCACCAACAAATGTTTAGCTGCAAGATTATACCAAATTACAAAAAAACTGTCATTCTTTAAAAAAAAAAAAAAAAAAAAAAATACAAAATATTAAAAAGACGCATATTCCAAAACATGACCACCCACCGCCCCACATTCCACACACATACATTGGTGACGGTTCTGCTGGAAGATGCATTTCTGTGTATATGATTGAGCAATGAGATCAAAGAGTAGAAGGTCAGCAGATGCTCCCAAACCATGAATGCATGGTCAGACAGAAACAATACACAACACTGCCAGCAAAGCCACACTTTTCATGGACAAAATGCACAAGAATTTCAACGAACAGCCAAAGTGGGGCATTTGTCATTATGCACAATATCAGCCCTACTCCCCTAAAAACCACAGCAAATAACACGGCCTCTTTGCAGGGCAAACCAACCTCCTCTAATGCAGTCAATTTTATAACATAGGTTGTATTGCACACCGACATGCCCACCAGTGTCATTCAATCTGTCTCTTCATGTCTGCCTAACTCAAAGTGATTGCACCTGATAAACAAGAACACTTATAATTTGCAAATGTGTTAGCCCACACGATATTGTCAAAACTTTAATGGCATCCCAGTCCTAGTCTGTAGGGTTCAATATTGACTTGGCCCGTCCTTTGCAGCTATAACAGCTTTAAATCTTCTGGGAAGGCTGTCCACAAGGTTTAGGAGTGTCTATGGGAATGTTTGACCATTCTTCCCAAAGCACTTTTGTGAGGTCAGGCACTGATGTTGGATGAGAAGGCCTGGCTCGCAGTCTCCGCTCTAATTCATCCCAAAGGTGTTCTATCGAGTTGAGGTCAGGATTCTGTGCAGGCCAGTCAAGTTCCTCCACCCCAAACTCACTCATCCATGTCTTTATGGACCTTGCTTTGTGCACTGGTCCAAATCAGGAGGGGGGTTATGTTGTGGGGTTGTTTTATAGGGGTTATTCTTTCACACTTGTGCGACTGGAAATTTGTGTGTTTTTACAACGATTTGCCGCAATGTTTTGCAGTGATTTTGATGTGACTTGAAGCAATAGCTGTATAATCCTGAGGTCTATGGACCTCAAGTCTCATCAAAGTCGGACCAAAGTAGTGCATGGACTACTTTGAAGTCACTGCAACTTGAAGTCGCACAGATATGAATGGGACTCATTGAAAATCATGGGGGGAACGACTGGTCATATGACTTTGCAGTCCCAAGTCGCAGGAAAAGTCACACAAGTGTGAAAGGGGCCTGAAGATAATTTACAATGAGCACCATTCATATCTGTGCAACTTCAAAGCAACTCAAGGTCAATAGATCTCAGAATTACACAGCTATTTCTTCAAGTCACATCAAATCGCGGTAAAGTCATGCGACTTTTAGGTCGCACAAGTGTGAAAGCGGCCTTAGCCCAGGTTCACATTGGTGCGATGCAGGATCCAGCATGATTTCAGCACCGGTTCCTGCATTGCACCTCTCCCACAGGCAGTTCACACTGCCTTCTGTGAACCGCTGTGGGTGTCAGTACAATATTAATGACACCCTCAGATTGGTTCATAGATCGCAGTGCTAACTGTGGATTCCGATAGGAATCGGATCGCAGGAGTGAGAACACCCATGCGACCTGATTCTGGTGTGGGAAAAAAAGGTCTCTGCACTGCTATAGCAGCAAAGGCTTGGCTAAATCAAATTTGAACCCTACAGACTAAGACTGGGATGCTATTAAAGTTCATGTGTGTATAAAGGCAGGCGTCCCAATACTTTTGGCAAGATCGCAGATTGTGCAAGATTTGCAATGGTGGTGGAACCCTCGTCCACATAAATGCTACATTTATATAAAACCTGGGGAAGGACATGAGTTATGTTTAACAACACAGGAAGAGCTGGCAGCCTTTCTACAGGACATAGCATGTTTGGGATTTGAACCTATGAACCCCAGCTTTGCTCAGCAAAAGTGCTAAACCCTTAGCCACATTCATGGAGCATCCATTGCTGTGATGTCAAACAGTCCTAAATCTCAGAGTTGCAATAAATGAACCAATGCAGATGTGCTGTGGAAGGTTGGAAAACCATTGAACAACCTGTTTCTGGCATATGCCATCTGTTTTGAAGCTTTGTTATGGCTCAGTACTGTGGTCATTCTGCTATAGAACATCTCTCATTTTGGGGCATTTGCCTTGGTAAGAAGCTGCAATTATTGCTGGATGGGAAATGTTAAGGCTGATTGTAGTCTCTTCCCATAGAAAACATGTGACACAATTTGCAATAGTGGTGGAACCCTCCTACACATAAATACTACATGTAGACATAATTTTGGTAAGAACATGAGTTATGAAAACAGAAAACTTCTCTACATGAAGAGATATTCTCAGGACGCAAATCCAAAACCTCTATGGTCCTAGGAAGAAGCGTTAAGCTGTTAGCCACCAGTCTGCCGAGTGTGCAACCCTCCTACACATAAATGCACATAAATACACATATACTGCATTTCTTTGTACATATAGGTGGTGGAATTACATCAGTCTGGAGTTTATTCTGTGCTATTTGGTGATGCTTGAAGTGTAAAACAGTGATAATATTGCAACAGCTTTTTTATTATTATTATTTATTATTATGATTATTATTATTATTATTATTATTATTATTTGTATTATTATTATATGTTGTATGATTATTTATTATTATTATTATTATTCATTATTATTTATTGTTTGTGGTTTGTGCAGATACCTGTGTGAGTTTAGGAAAATATTTTTTATGAGATGGACAGCAACAAGCAAAAGACAGGGAAAAACATGAGAAGATTGAACATTGTAGCATTTTTAAAAACAAATTAGATGATGAAATAGCAACATTGTTGCAGGGACAATTTGTTTGAGAGAAAGATACATTTCATCTCAACATGAAAAGGATTTCTTTAGGGAAGTTACAATTGTACCATTAGAATCAATGGCTAAAACTTGCATTGGGCATCTTAAGAAGGAATATTAGCCAACGCAAATTTTCCTTCTCAAAAAGACATTATAGACAAGTGTGAATTTGTGAATTTACTATACCGCCCTCTAAAAAAGGCATGAGGGTTAAAATGAGGGAATTTTCTTGTCTGAGCATGCTCAGTGGTGCTGATGAATAGTCAGGAAAAAAGGGGGAATTTGGCTCTTTTCAGACTTTCAATGATATTTCAGGTTATATATCACTTTTTTAAACAATTTAAAAGCAGATCATCATTAAACAAGATACTACATTTTAGAAACAATTTAGGTGATCCTATCATGCTCTAAACATTATTTCCATGTGCAATTCCCTTGCTTCTACCACGACTAGTTTTTTAGTCACTCACTGCAGTTTGGGTGTTATAGTGAATTTGATTCTGGGACTATTTTCTCCCTCAGGGCTTTAGTGAATTCCATTTTCACGCTAATTAGCGCGAATTTGCGATTCTGCGTGCTAAAATTTGCGTGAAGGCATATTCGCACTATAGTAAATGACCCCCTATGTGTCACCTCCCATACATTTATATATAGGAAACTAAGGTGGAATCTGGTTGGGGTTTTCCGGGCCAACTGTCAGGATTGGTTCCAGAACCGGATTTTGCTTTCCACTGATGACCACCAGCAGGTGGTATAAATAAAGCAGGACTTAAGCAAGTGGTTGATCTAGCCTGGGTCTCAGGGAAGCTAATGTAAATTATATAATTATCTGCGCAACAGATCAACCTTTTTTATGTAAATAGAGTGAAGCTGCTGGTAAATTACACAATCGTGGACAATATATAATGACAGGGATACCGCGCTCACACCATATATATGGTTAATGGGCCAATGAAATGGTCAAAATTCAGGCCACTAGTACCTAGCATACAATTATATATTCAACTTGGATGCTAGCATAACATTAAAATCGTAAAGTGAACAAAATATATATCTGTCCTCATAACCAAAACGATAATCAAATGAAAATATAATTGCACAATAAAAGTAGTGATATCACAAAGTGGAAAAAATGTGCAAGAATATCTAACAATTAAAAGGGTGCCCTGCCCGCATCCAACCACTAGATGTCAGGCGTGCATGGAAAAAATCCTCCACATTAGATAATGCGAGGTTTTGAGTGTATACCGAATGAAGACCTTTAAACACAAATTATTGAAAACACATGGGTGTAAATATAATGATTAGAGTTGAGCAAACACCTGGACGTTCGGGTTCAGAGGGTCCGAACGAACTTTGGAAAAAAGTCCGGGTTCGGCACCGAACGTTGCCCGAACGTTATCCCGGACCCCGAACCCCATTGAAGTCAATGGGGACCCGAACTTTTAGGCACAAAAATGGCTGTAACAAAGTCCTGGCAAGTGCTAGAGGGCTGCAAAAGGAAGTAAAATGGGGGTAAGAGTAGGGCAAGTGCCCTACAAAAAAATGGGGATAGGGAAAATAAATTAAAATCAAATAAAAAAAATGGGAAGGGGGGGTGGATGTGGAGTAGGAGCCTAGAGGTTGACTAGGCCGTGACCATGGCAGTGTAGGTGGAAGTGGTGGTGGTCGAGGAGGAGGTAGCCAACACTGTATTTTTTTTTTTTTTGTTTATAATTGGGGTAGCCCCCAAAATATTGAGGCCTATTAAAAAAAACAAGTATACGAATGGCTGTGTGAGTCCCGTCTATATGTTTATTCTGCACAAGGTACAGACAAGTCTTGTGGGATCCATGCCTCGTTCATTTTAATAAAGGTTAGCTTATCCACATTGGCTGTGGACAAACGGCTGCGCTTATCTGTGATAACGCCTCCTGCCGTGCTAAACATACGTTCAGACAATACACTGGCTGCAGGGCAGGCCAGCACCTCCAAGGCATAAACGGCAATCTCAAGCCATGTGGCCAATTTGGAGACCCAGAAGTTGAATGGGGCAGGCCCATCAGTCAGTACGTGTAGGAGTGTGCACACATACTCTTCCACCATGTTGCTGAAATGCTGCCTCCTGCTAAGACATTGTCTATCGGCTGGTGGTGCTGTTTGTTGTGGCGGGCTGCTGACAAAGCTTTGTCACATTTCAGCCATGCTAACCTTGCCTTCTTAGGTGCTGGCGGTGGCACAGCTGCGTTGGTGGCCTCTTCCTCCTCCTCTGCCTTCACCTTGTGCTTCTGCTGAGCCCCCGGTGTCATTTGGGAATGCCCTTAGCAGCGCCTCTACCAGTGTGCGCTTGTAGTCGCGCATCTTCCTCTCAAGCTCCAGTGAGGGAATTAAGGATGGCACGTTGTCCTTGTAACGGGGATCCAGCAGGGTGGCCACCCAGTAATCAGAAAAAGGTACAATGTGAGCAACTCGGCTGTCGTTGTGCAGGCACTGCAGCATGTAGTCGGCCATGTGTGCCAGGCTGCCCAGAGGCAAAGACAAGCTGTCCTCTGTGGGAGGTATATCATCTGTGTCCTCTGTATCACCCCAGCCACACTCCAGTGATGCCCACGAGCTGCGTTGGGTGCCACCCTGCTGCAATTGCTCCTCCTCCTCCTCGTCCTCCAGAACTGTGCCCTGGCTTGAATATTTTTGACCTGGCCTATGCTGGTGCAGGAACCCACCCTCCGAGCCACTTGCGAATGACTGGCCTGATAACCATGGAAATGACCCCTCTTCCTCCTCCTCCTCCTTATCCTCCTGTGCCACATCCTCTTCCATCATGGCCCAAAGTGTTTTTTCAAGGAGACATAGAAGCTGTATAGTAACGCTAAGAACAGCGTCATCGGCACTGGCCATGTTGGTGGAGTACTCAAAACACCGCAATACGGTACACAGGTCTTGCATGGAGGCCCACTTGTTGGTGGTGAAGTGGTGCTGTTCCGCAGAGCGACTGACCCGTGCATGCTGCAGCTGAAACTCCACTATTGCCTGCTGCTGCTCGCACAGTCTCTCCAGCATGTGCAAGGTGGAGTTCCAGCTTGTGGGCACGTCGCATATGAGGCGTTGAGCGGGAAGGCCGAAGTTCCGCTGCATCGCAGACAGGCGAGCAGTAGCAGGGTGAAAACGCCAAAAGTGTGCACAGACGGCCCGCATTTTATGCAGCAGCTCTGACATATCCGGGTAGTTTTTTTTAGAAAATTCTGTACCACCAAATTCAGCACATGCGCCAGGCAAGGGATGTGCGTCAAACCGGTTCGGCCCAGAGCCGCTACGAGATTTCGGCCATTGTCGCACACCACCAGGCCGGGCTTGAGGCTCAGTGGCAACAACCACTCATTGGTCTGTTGTTCAATGCCCATCCACAGCTCCTGCGCAGTGTGGGGTTTATCCCCCAAACATATCAGTTTTAAAACAGCCTGCTGTTGTTTCCCCCTGGATGTGCTGATGTTGGTGGTGAAGGTGTTACGCTGAGCGGATGAGTGGGTGGTCGAGGAGGAGGAAGCGCAGTAGGAGGAGGAGGCAACAGGAGGCAAAGAGAAATGCCCTGCAATCCTCGGTGGTGGAAGGAAATGCGCCAAATAGCTAGCCTGCTCAGGCCCACCCGCCACTACATTTGCCTAGTGTGCAGTTAGCGAGATATAGCGCCCCTGCCCGTGCTTACTGGTCCATGTATCAGTGGTTATGTGGACCTTGCCGCAGATGGCGTTGCGCAGTGCACACTTGATCTGTCCCCGACTTGTTTGTGCAGGGAAGGGATGGCTCGCCTGGAAAAGTAGTGGCGGCTGGGTACCATGTACTGTGGGACAGCCACCGCCATCAGGTTTTTGAAACTGTCCATACTGTCGTTACGGTGGTACAGGTGGTGGCAGGGGTTCGTAAAGGTGTACCAGGGTACCTTCGAATGTCGACAGGTAGAGGGTTTGTGACCTCTCTTTCTCCTTCATGGGGGGATGGGTGGGCGCTAGGGACCGGGACTTACGGTCGTAAAGTTTTAAGGACCGGAAACTTTACGACAGTAAGGCAGACCACCTGTGCCTGTCAAAGTTTTTGGACTACCGCCACCGACAGGGTGTCATGTACCATGGGTCGGCGGTGATGAAAAGGTCCGCTCGGTAGGGAAGGGACGTGTTTGTTCAGCCCCTGTCTAGTTCACACGTGACGCGTTGCGGTAGACGCCGTTCCAGGTGTATTGGTGACTATGTACCTGGTCATTCGTGCCCGTCCCCGCGATATAGAGCGATTGACGTGTGATCCGTTTAC
>BLSH010212890.1:1053663-1073131 GCA_018402905.1 Glandirana rugosa | reverse complement strand
TGTCCCTCTAAGCAACAGCTGGAAACTCTCCCTTTAGAACTAGGAGATGATTTTTGAACAATAATGTGTCACTTACAGCAACAGCTGGAACCTGGCCCTATAGGAGTAGGCAATGGTTTTTGAACAATAATCTGTCCCTCTAAGCAACAGCTGGAAACTCTCCCTTTAGAACTAGGAGATGATTTTTGAACAATAATGTGTCACTTACAGCAACAGCTGGCCCTATAGGAGTAGGCAATGATTTTTGAACAAGAATCTGTCCCTCTAAGCAGAAGCCTCTACCTAGTGCAGTCAGATCACTCAAAGCAGCAGTGTGGGAAATCTCAAATTACTCCCACAATCTGATCGTTGTGTAGGATTGCACAATCTGATCGTTGTGTACGATCGTAACAATCGTTGTGTTAGACAGGGCTTGATCTGCAATGTGTCACTCAAAGCAGCAGTATGTGAAATCTCAAATTACTCCAACAATCTGATCGTTGTGCTCAATCGTAGCGATCGTTGTGTTATGCAGAATTTGATCTGCAATCTGTCACTCAAAGCAGCAGTATGTGAAATCTCAAATTTCTGCAATCTGTCCCTCAGAGCAACATCAGTAGCAATCTCAGGATGCAGGATCAGATGTTAAAATGTCTGCAATCTCTCCCTCACAAAAACGCCGGCAGCATCCTCTCCCTACCCTAACCCAAGAGCATGTGACATGCAGCACTGTGACTCCAGCTTATAAAGAGGCTGGGTCACATGGTGCACTGGCCAATCTCAGCCATGCCATTAGTAGGCATGGCTGTGATGGCTTCTAAGGGCAAACCAGTGAAATGCTTGTTGATTGGCTGCCCTGCAGCTATTCAACATGCGTGATCAACTACCAGAACCCAAACATTTTTTGAAATGTCCGTGTTCGGGTCCGGGTCTCAGACACCCGAAAGTTCGGTACGGACCCGAACATTACAGTCCGGGTTCACTCAACACTAATAATGATTGAATCAAAAAGAGAGGGACTAGAGTCCAAATAAATCCATGAACAGCGAATAGTGACTTTGCGAGTGACGATAGCAATTGACTGAATGTGATAGCAGATCCTTCACCGTTTGCACCCAGTGAGATTTCCTACTCACCGAATGTAATGGATTCCTATTACGGGAATCAGATGAGCCAACACTGGATGGTAATCTCCACCAACCTCCCTGGGCTCAGGAACAAAGTCCTTCGGATACCCGATCACTGTATATGATTACTCTCCTCCCACATAGGGGCGGGAGTAGGAAGAAAGTGGAACCAGCAATGGTGAAGTACTTCTGGACGTGGTTTATTATATTAAAATGTTACAAAGTATGCTTACAATGATGATAGTCAAAGCAGGGGACGCTCCTGCGATCCACCTGCATAACCGAGCGGAGATGACGATCGGATCCCACACAGCCCTTACACGGCGTTTCGTCAGCAACGTGCTGACGTCATCAGAGGGTCATGATCCGTCATCTCCGCTCGGTTATGCAGGTGGATTGCAGGAGCGTCCAGAACAGAAAGAAGGATAATTTATCTACAAGGGTGCAGTTATAAGTAAGTGAAATGGCTACTTTATTTACTTGTCCTATGCTATGTAAAACTGGAGAAAATGTTTGTATTTTAGTCCTGGTTCACATAGGTGTGATTTGGCATGCGATTTGACAATGGCACCGTCTGAATAGGGTTGCCATCTTTTAATCAAGTCAAACCCGAACAATTTAGCCGTGCGCAGCAATTTTTTTTTTATAGTATAAACTATACATATTTTGCTATTAAAGATCATTTCTAATCATATGAAGTTAACAAAAATCCCCCTTTACATCAGAGTCCACAGAGTTCCCCTTTTACATCTGAACTTGCAGAGTTCCCTTTCACTGTAAGAGGGGACTCTGCAGAACTCCGGGAACACTGATTTAAGGGGTAACACTGAGAACTCTGATGTGCGGAGAGGACTCTGATGTAAAGGGGAACATTGATGTAAGGGGTGCTCTGAGAACCCTGATTTAACTTAGTGTACTCACTCAGAGGCAAGAGAGATAAGGGGGAGACCTCAGTGGACAGATACGGGGGGGGGAGGGGGGAATTGTTAGTGCTGGCTTTGGACAGTGTGAGAGAGAGTGTAAAAGAGTTCAGTCCAGTCCAGCCTGACTAATGTGTCTGGGTTTCAGGCAGTCTGAAACCCGGACGCATGATTCCAAACCCGAACTGTCCAGGTGAATCCTGGACAGGTGGCAACCCTACGTCTGGATCAGTGCAACGCTGCGCTTGTGGTGCCGCACTGATTCCCAAAATGTATTTCCGTACTACTTTTGCCGATTTCAGGTTTCCATTAACATCTGTGCAGCAACCCACAGAGATGTCTCTGAAATCGCATCTGAAGTCGGGACTGACATGCAGGGATAAAACGGTGCGAGTTCAGCTGAAATCACAGAATTTCATGCCTGCACCAATGTGAACCTGGGCTAAAACTGTCTTGATAATTATATGTGATTTTATTTATTTATTTATTTATTTTTGTTATATGCAGGGCTATTGTTACTTTGGTTTCAAAACTTATGCTCATATTTGCTCCAATTCACCTGTGTGATGGTACAAATGTAAGTATTTCATTATTTAGTTCAGTTATATATAAATTAAGGCAATATTAGTAATTACTTTTAAAGCAGTGATTGAGTGGAAAACATTTTCTGTTTGATAATCTGTGCAAAAAACATTTGTTCATTTATAGGTTGTTATACAGGTTTTGCGGTGCCGCATGATGGCTTTCATAATGGACCTGTGGGGGATAAAAATATACATAATCAATCCCTGAGTCAGAGGTGGGACTTTGCAACAGCATTAAACCCAAAAGCAAATATTTATTATATTGCAGCTTATCTATTCTCTGTCTTTTTAGGCTTTCTTCCTTCTGTTTTCATCTGGTAATCCAGCCAAGTCTCTTGCTTTTCAAGAGCTCAAGCTCTCCAGCAGAATGTATCAGTTTACATAGAAGAGACAAACCATTTAACACTGGCAGGGGTGGCTAAAATGATCAGCTTTTGATTTATTTATGTAAAATTGTATCCCAAAAGGAAAACATGCTTGCTTTAACTGATTATAAACCGTTAGCTGAAGTTTGGCATCAATTAGTTAGTCTATTTAAATCTGCTAATACATTTATCACTACCGCCCCACCACCCAGACTGATAATGCTGCTGTCTGCTGTGCTTCCAGTGCTCCTTCATTAAGAGTGGTTTCTTACTAATACAAGAAGTGTTTCATCAGGTAAAAACAGAGGGGAAAAAATGTTTAAAAAATGAAAACTAATGCTACCACATCTAATGATTGGTAAACTATTATATATTACATTTTTGGTTTTGGGTTTAATACTCCTTTAAGGTGCCAAATGTGAGTCTAAGATCATATGATAAAATCATACCATTTTAGTTTATCACATATTCAGACAAATATGAGCCCAACACACAATTTTTTTGCAGTTCCCTCCTACAGAGCAAGGCCAAATGAATACACCAACAAAAGGCTACTATCCATCTGATCCGAAATAACACTTTAGGTTTTAAATGCTGATTATTGATTATCATTGACTAAGCTGTGATTGCTTATGTGTGGCCCCTGAGGAAGGGTACATATGTTTTGGGGCATCTGCTCTCCCCCCCCCCACTGTAATAGGTGTTATAAAAGTTGATCCATATCTATTGCCATGATACATTATTTTTTAATTTATTATCGTGGTATACAATTTATGCATCTATAATATATACAGTTGGGCTCATAATTTTACATACCCTGGCAGAAATTATGATTTATTGGCAATTTTTCAGAGAATATGAATGAGAACACAAAAACATTTCTTTCACTCATGGTTAGTGTTTGGCTGAAGCCATTTATTATCAATCAACTGTGTTTACTCTTTTTAAATCATAATGACAACAGAAATTACCCAAATGACCCTGATCAAAACTTTACATACCCCAGTTCTTAATACCGTATATTGCCCCCTTTAAAGTGTTGTCAACCCGTGACAACCACGTTAACCTACAGGTAAGCCTATAATAAGGCTCACCTGTAGGTTCCCTGCATATCTCCCAAACCCGCACGGTTTAGGAGATATGCAGTGTACTTGCATGTGCCCACGTCATCGGCACATGCGCAGTGAAGAAACGGCCTTCGAGCCGTTCCTTCACTAAGATCAGTCCGTGACTGGCGGCTCCCTTGCACATGTGCGGGAGTGATGTCACGCGACTCCTGCCAGTCACAGAGCCAGAGATCACAGCCCCGGAAGGAAGAGGGGCAGAAGATGCACAGGCACTGGAGCGGGGACATCGCTGGACATTGCGGGCTTCCAATCCAGGTACGTGGCACATAATGGGCTAATATGCAATGCATACTAGCCCATTAAGCTTTTACATTGCAGGGTAACATAGAGAAAGTAAACCTCATCAGGGTTTACTACCTCTTTAACATCAATGACAGCTTGAAGTCTTTTATGGTATTTGTGGATGAGGCTCTTTATCTTCTCAGATGGTAAAGCTGCCCATTCCTCTTGGCAAAAAGCCTCCAGTTCCTGGAAATTCTTGTACTGTCTTGTATGAACTGCACGTTTGAGATCTCCCCAGAGTGATATTGAGGTCAGGAGACTGAGATGGCCACTCCAGAAGCTTCACTTTATTCTGCTGCAGCCAATGACAGGTCGACGTGGCCTTGTGTTTTGGATCATTGTCATGCTGGAATGTCCAAGTACGTCCCATGCGCAGCTTCCTGGCTGATGAATGCAAATGTTCCTCCAGTATTTTTTGATAGCATACTGCATTCATCTTGTCATCAATTTTGACCAAATTTCCTGTGCCTTTGCAGCTCACACATCCCCAAAACATCAGCGATTCAGCTCCATGTTTCACAGGCCTTGTTGACTCCTCTCCAAATGTATTGTTTATGGATGTGGCCAAAAAGCTCAATTTTGGTCTCATCACTCCAAATGACTTCATGCCAGAAGGTTTGAGGCTCGTCTCTGTGCTGTTTGGTGTATTGTAAGCGGGATACTTTGTGGCATTTGCTTAGTAATGGCTTTCTTCTAGCGACTCGACCATGCGGCCCATCTTTCTTCAAGTGCCTCCTTATTATGCATCTTGAAACAGCCACACCACATGTTTTCAGAGAGTCCTGAAGTTATTTGTAGGTTTTTCATTGCATCCCAAACAATTTTCCTGGCAGTTATGGCTGAAAGCTTAGTTGGTCTACCTGACCGTGGTTTGGTTTCAACAGAACCCCTCTTTTTCCACTTCTTGATTAGAGTTTGAACGCTGCTGATTGGCATTCTCAATTCATTGGATATCTTTTTATATCCATTTCCTGTTTTATACAGTTCCACTACCTTTTCCCGCAGATCCTTTGACAATTCTTTTGCTTTCACCATGACTCAGAATCCAGAAACGTCAGTGCAGCACTGGATGAAAGATGCAAGGGTCTGTCAGGAGTCCAGAAACTCATTAACCTTTTACACACAAACACTAATCACAAGCAAACAGATCACAGGTGAGGATGGTTACCTTTAATAGCTATTCAAACCCCTTTGTATCAACTTGTGTGCATGTTATCAGGCCAAAATTACCAGGGTATATAAACGTTTGATCAGGGTCATTTGGGTAGTTTCTGTTGCCATTATGATTTAAAAAGTGTAAACACAGTTGATTGATAATACATGGCTTCAGCCAAACACACATAATGAGTGAAAGAAATGTTTTTGTGTTCTCATTCATATTCTCTGAAAAATTGCCAAGAGATCATAAATTATGCCAGGGTATTTAAACTTATGAGCACAACTGTATACAGAAGAGTGCACAATGCAAAATTAAGGTTTTATTTTCAACGTTTTGACGAGGCGCAAGCTCGTGGACTTCAGTTTTCAGGAAGAAGGAAAATTGCTCAAATCTATGTAAGCACGGTGGTGCACTAATGATTATGCTAAGTGACTTCCTGATATCTCCAGTTCAGGATGATGGGGACTTGATGAAGTGCCCTACCCTGCCCCTAATTCTACCCCTAAACACGCCCTCATAAATTATCTCATGAAATTACACTGTTAAATGTTTTATGCAGAATTAAATTACAAAAACAAATATTAACAACAACTTTATCAGTGCCCATCAAATGCAGCCTATCAGTGCCTATCAATGTAACCTCATCACTGCCCATCAGTGCAGCCTCATCAGTGCCTATCAGTGCAGCCCCATCAGTGCCCATCAATGCAGCCTCATCAGTGCCCATCAAAGCAGCTTATCAGTGACCATCAACACAGCCTATCAGTGCACATCAATGCAGCCTCATGTAACCAATGGCAACCACTGCCCCCCCACAATGCAGCTCTGCGCTCACCCTCAGCTAATTTCCAGTCGCCAAATGCAAGCAGATGAGTGTAAGTCTATAAGTTTGCTTTCGTTTAGCCCGTTTGAATGAAAAAAACTTCCTGTGTGTACCCAGCTGTAGTAAAATACAAAGATACAAATAATCCTCATAGCCTCTTATATCCAACAAAGGAACCCCATCCCCATTAAGGCAGGGTGAGCGGGTGCTCTCTTTGTGAACTAGTAGTTTTCGGTACAGCACAGCGGGGTATGTCAGAGGGTGGACAGAAGTCATCCCCTTTAAGTTCGAGAGAGAGACAAGTTTTCTTGTCAAAACTCCACTGGGAGGCATGTGTAACTTCTGTGGAGCTCTCTTACAGCGTGTTATGTATCAGTTTTCTTGGAGGCCCAATAGCCGTTTTGTTGAGTGGTTTGAAATGCTCTGTCGGCGCCACTTGACATGCTACTGGAGACTCTGAGCCTGTAAAATCTGCAAGATAGTCTCTTGGTTAAATGGCTGATGGAGTTTCAAGTGGGCTGGATGTGTAGAGGCTATCGAATCTGATTCTGGTGTGGAGGGGGGAGCCAGGTTTTTTCATCTTTACTATACTCATTTTCAGAATCTAAGGTAGCCTCTCTTAGCTTGTGCTTTGGATTTGTTTTATTGTAGCACCAAGTTGTGCTTGCCTGTAAGGTTCAGGTTTATGAGTAACACTATATCCCTTGCCTGCAAACCCTAAATCTGTTATCATGGGATCATAGTATTTCTTATTTCACTGTGCCCGGACATCAGTCAAGTTTTCTTCCAACCGAGGTCTGAATTGCATATTTGTGTGATGACTTATATCCTTCACATCACAGCCCCCTTTCACTTAATAATAAAAAAAGAGGGGACATTTGGGACTTTAAGGCTCGATTCACATCAATGCATTTTGCTTTTCAGTGTTTTTTTTATTGCTGTTTGCTGTGCATCCACATTTTTTACCACAGTTTTGCCGCGATTTTACAGCGATTTGCGTTGTTTTTATTATTTTTTTGGGGAAATTTTGTTGCTAGTCAGATTTAACTCGCACAACGCAAATCACGGCAAAATCATGGTAAAACCGCAGCACTTGCATGCCATTGAAGACTATTACATGCAAAACGCTGCTTTTTGCATGAAAAAAGTCCCCAACCCTTTCCAAAAACGCAGAGGCACAAAAAAGCATTTATGTGAACATGTTCCATAGGAACCCATGTTAAAAAATCTCCTGCATTTCTGCAAACTGCAAAATGCATCAAAAACCGAACTTGTGTGAATCAAGCCTTAATGAAGCACACAGCTATAAGGTGATGAAAAAAAATTGATATATAATATCATATTTATTGCTACATATACACATGTTAAAGTGTTTGTATACCCTATTTTATGATTTTTACTTACAGTTAAGCCTGTAATAAGGCTTACCTGTAGCTAAAATGAATATCTCCTAAACCTGCATGGTTTAGGGGATATTCGCCCTGCATGCAGCCGTTGACGTAACGGCGCATGAGCAGTTATGTACAGCGCCGAACCTTGGCGGAAAGACGGCGCCAGTGCACATGTGCAGGAGTCACTCACTCACAGCGCCGGAGCCGCGAACCCGGGAAGGATCCCCCGGGGTCAGCTTCCTCTGGGAACGGGTGGACCCATCAGAGCTTCGTTCTGAGGTATTTCATAATGAGCTAGTATGCGGTGAATAATAGCTCATTATGCCTTTGCCTTACAGGTTTTTTTTTTACGTATACAACCGCTTCAAAGTGGATGTAAACCCTCACATATATGATGCAGTGGGGTTTATTTACTAAAGCTTTCAGTGGAGTAAATTTACTCCTGAGAGCTATTTAACTCTCAAAAATGGCAAATGGTGCTAAACAGAGCTACACCGGTATTCACAATAGCTCTGGAGTAGATTTACGCCCAAATTCACTGTTGGAATTCACTAAAGCTTCCAGGTCACAGATAACTCCCAACTCCTTACTCCATCCCAGACCTGGAGTTGTGCAAATAGAAATAATGTTAGGAGCATAATCTGATCTCCTAAATTGTGCTAAAATATGCAGTATATTGTTTAAAGATAATCTGCTTTTAAACTGTGTGAAAAAGTGATTTCTACACTGAAATATCTTAAAAAGTCTGAGAAGAGATAAATTCCCCGCCGCCTTACTCCTAGGCACAGAGCACAGCTGAGCACAACTGAGCATGCTTAGACACAAAACAACTCTCAAAATAACTCTCATGGAGTAATTCCTTGAGTAGTTAGTAAATACCAAAATGAGTGTTATTTTACACACATTTTTTGGGAGTGAAGATGAGAGTTATTTTGCCAAGTGCAAATTTCTGCCATTCATTCTAATGGTACAATTGTTACTTTATCTAATAAATCAATTTCATGTTGAGATGAAATGTATCTTTCTCTCAAAGGTGTCTTTACAAACCACAAACAATACCATTGCTTATGGAAATTTAAAATTAGTCCCTTTTTTTTTATTCTTTTCAAATGATCCTAATTTGAGCCCCAAAAATGTGATATGTGTACCAACATCAGAAATAAAAATGTCATTACAAAAAATCTGAGGATAACTTTAATATAATTATTTTTTTTTATTATATAATAATTTATTATATAATAATTCATATATTCTATGCTCACGCAGCAAGAACCACCAAAAATCTCAGATTACATTTAGAAGATTTACTCCTGACTAATGTAAGTCCTGTATATTCCTAGACATGCAGTATCTGTGAGGCCTTGATGTGTGTAAGCCCTGTGGTTTAAAAGGTAACAATTCTACCAACCATTGGTGATGTCCTGGGTTTGATTCCCAAGCATGTTGCTTTATGTAGATATGTTGTTTGTCCTCTCTATGTTGTTAAACATGACTCAGGGCCTTACCTAAATTATGGCTAAATGTAGTATTTATGTGTAGGAGGGTTCCAACACCATTGCAAATCTTGCCAGATATACAAGCTAGGCAATGGGGATGGCTGCCTTTACACGCGCATGATCTTTAATGGCATCCCAGTCTTAATCTGTAGGGTTCAATATTCAGTTGGCCCAGCCTTTGCAGCCATAACATCTTCAACTCTTCTGGGAAGGCTGTCCATAAGGTTTAGGATGTTTGTCTATGGGAGTATTTGGTCATTCTTCCAGTAGTGCATTTATGAAGTCAGGCACTGATGTTGGGTGAGAAGGCCTGGCTCACAATATCCGCTCTAATTTAGCCAAAAGGAGTCCTATCTGGTTGAGGTCAGGACTCTGTGCAGGCCAGTCAAGTTCCTTCACCCCAAACTCACTCATCCATGTCTGTCCATAAGGTTTAGGATGTTTGTCTATGGGAGTATTTGGTCATTCTTCCAGCAGTGCATTTGTGAAGTCAGGCACTGATGTTGGGTGAGAAGGCCTGGCTCACAGTCTCCGCTCTAATTCAGCCAAAAGGTGTCCTATCTGGTTGAGGTCAGGACTCTGTGCAGGCCAGTCGAGTTCCTTCACCCCAAACTCACTCATCCATGTCCTTATGGATCTTGCTTTGTGCACTGGTCCAAATCATTTGGTGGAGGGGGGGGATTATGGTGCGGGGTTGTTTTTCAGGGTTTGGGCTTGGCCCCCTAGTTCCAGTGCATGGAACTCTTAAGGCATCAGCAAGACATTTTGGGCAATTTCATGCTCCCAACTTTGTGGGAACAATTTGGGGATGGCCCCTTCCTGTTCCAACATGACTGTGCACCAGTGCACAAAGCAAGGTCCATAAAGACATGGACGAGAGAGGTTGGTATGGAGGAACATGACTGGCCTGCACAGAGTCCTGACCTCAACCTGATAGAACACCTTTTGGCTGAATTAGAGCAGAGACTGCGAGCCAGGCCTTCTCATCCAACATCAGTGCCTGACCTCACAAATGCACTTTTGGAAGAATGAACAAACATTACCATAGACACACTCCTAAACCTTATGGACAGCCTTCCCAGAAGATTCGAAACTGTTATAGCTGCAAACGGTGGCCCAACTTTATACTGAACCCTGGGCTGCCATTATAGTTCATGTGTGTGTAAAGACACATTTCCCACTACTTAGGACAATCTATTGTATATTACTTGTGATACTGAGCATGGTTATGGACTTAGGGCTGGTTCATATGACAGCGATGGACAAAACATGTGCTCATTGCTCAATAGCTTAGTGGCTAGCAAAACCACCTAGCACCCAAAGGTTGCTGGTTCACGTCCTGGATAAGCTAATGCTTGTGTTGAAGTTTATAATAAACCCCTGGTTGGGTTTCTCACTGCAATCCAAAGACAGGCTGGCATTTTATTAGTCTCTTGTCCAAACAGTCTGTAATGTAAGCAAGTTATTTTGGGACTTTAAATTGCAAGCTCATTGCAGCCAGGCACTTGGACATTTCAAATTGTAGGGTTTACACTGCACAGGTTCATCTGGTTAGAAAACTGTTGGTTGCATCAAGTGTTTCTCAACTCCAGTCCTCAAGGCATCCCAACAGGTCATGCTTTCAGGATTTCCCTCAGATGAAACAGCTGTGCTAATTACCAAGGCAGTGAAACTGATCAAATCACTTGTGCAAAAATAATAGAAAGCCTGAAGACATGACCTGTTGGGGGTACTTGAGGACAGGGTTGATAACCACTGACTTAAGCCCGGTACACACAGTACAACGGTTGTACAACCAGCTTGTTGTACGATCATCTGAATGTAAAGCCTCATGCACACGGTTCAAAGGTCGTATACAAGTCGTACGAACGACTGTTGTATGCGAAATCGATCGTAAGTACGCTCGATTAGAACAGCCTATGTACGACGGTCGTACAGACTAGAAAACTTGGTAGTACCAACAAGCGGTCGTGCGACTGTTGTATCATGTGTACAGAGAAGTTGTTCCAACAAGTTGTACTCCGCAAAACACGCATGCTCCGAAGTCAGGAATGGCCGGACACTAATTACATGCTCCTGGACTTTCTCTTTATAAGTTCATTATACGTCACTACGTTCGGCTTGGTCGCATGTTGGTTGTATGATTGTTTAGTGCATGTCAGTATGCAAGTTACATTATCCAACATGCGATGTGGTCCGTTCGGTCGTACGACCTTCGAACCGTGTGTACGAGGCTTTAGTACGTGTGATTAGAACAGCCGTCATACAACGGTTGTGCAACTAAAGTTGGATGAGCAGACTAGAAAACTTTGGTTGTACAACAAGCGGTTGTATGACCATTGTACCGTGTGTACAGAGAAGTTGGTCCAACAAAGTTGTACGTGCAAAACAGGCATGCTCAGAAGTCAGGAACGCTTAGAAGTGTCCGTTCTGGAAAACCTACTTTCCTAATTCACAAATCGCATTCACCTGAACTTCCTCGTTATACGCTCGTAACACGTCACTACGTTAGGCTTGGTCGCACAATCGCTTAGTGCATGTCAGTACGTGAGACACAACAGCCAACATCCAACTTGGTCCAAAGTTGGACATTTGGTTGTACAACCGTTGAACCATGTGTATGGGGCTTTAAGCCTTGTACACATAGTTCAACGGTTGTATGACCAAACGGACCAAATCGCATGTTGGATAATGTAACTTTCATACTGACATGCACTAAACGATTGTACAATCAACATACGACTAAGCCAAACATAGTGATGTGTTATGAACGTATAAAGAGAAAGTTCAGGTGCATGTAATTAGCGTCCGGCCATTCCTGACTTCTGAGCATGCGTGTTTTGCACAATACAACTTGTTGGACCAACTTCTCTGTACACACGATACAACGGTCTTACAACCGCTTGTTGGTACTATCAAGTTTTGTAGTCTGCTCATACAACTCCTGTTGTACGTAGGCTGTTCTAATCGCGTGTACGAACGATCAATTTCGCATACAACGGTTGTTTGTATGACTTGTTGTATACGACCGTCGAACCGTGTGTACGAGGCTTTAGAATTTTGTCCTGGACTTATACGATGAACATAGCCAAGGGTCAACACAGCAAATAGTATTGGTATGGCAGCCTCTCAGGTGAAATAAATTAGAAAAGACAGATTGAAAGATACTGGTGGGCGTGTACTTCTATTGGGCGTGTGTCAGTGCTAGCTTATATAAGGCACTTCAGTAGGGGGGTGCTGGTTTGGCCTGATGAGAGGTCAGGTTTGGTGCTGTGGTTTTGTGGAAGAAGCAATGATATTTTGCTAATGACAAATGGTTTACTAGAGCGGTTTGCTGAAATGATTGTGCATTTTGACCATCAAAAGTGGCTTTATTTTACCATGTTGTCTGATTGGGGTGTGTATTGTTTGTCTTATACTCACCAATGTTGTTGGTTTAATATGTGCCTTTTTTAATATTATGTTGTAATGCTTTGTTAGAATGACTGTTAATTGTCTTTCTGTAATTTTGCAGCTAATAATGTCATGTGGGTGTTTAGTAATTTTATGAAATGTGTGTGTAGTTATGGACGGTGAAACTAAAATTGTCCACTGTAAGGTTTAGTCCAATTTTAGATTGTAAGCTCCTATGAGCAGGACCCTTTGAACCCAATTGCTGTTTTGCTAAATGTGTATATACTGCAAATACTTTAATGCCAGTAAATATGTACATACTTGTGTTCCGGTTGGCAAAATGAAATTAATTTTGCTTGTTCTCTTTTGTAACTTGTGGTCGTTTTGGGGAAGTAGATTACCTCCTCAGGGCTGGTTCACACTGCTGCGGTGTCCGAGATCGCATGTGATTTGCACTGCAGTACAAATCTCATGCGTTCTGTGCTATGCAAGTTTTGCCATACAGATAGTATGGCTGCATTCGCATCGCATCCTGACCAAACTCACACGGGGCCCTTTTTTTTTTGTTACGGAGCAGAATCAGATCACATAGGTGTTCACATTGATGCAATCTGATTCCTGTCTGAATTTGCAGTGCGATCTGCAAACTGATTTGGAGATCTCAGCTTTCTATTGACACAGCTAGCAGTTTGCATATGGCAGTGGGAACTATCTAAGTTGCGTGCAATGCGGGAACCCGCAGCGGATTCGCAGGGTTACCCTATCGCACTAGTGTGAACCAGCATTGAGAAGTCCTCTTCTCATTTATATTTGTATAGTCATTACAGATATACATCAGTAGCAAGTTTAATGTGGCTGGAAACAGGAAGTGCTGTGTGCACATGGGCTGCAAGCAATTGTGTGGTGATGCCAAATAATTCAATGAACCCCACCCACACCACATATAGCTCCCACATCCTCCCCTACATTAAACAAAAATGTAATTTAACTTGCTTGCGGCTATAATGTATTGTCCTCCCAATCCATACCAAGCCCTTTGGCTCAGAGGTGGGTTTTAAGGGGAAACCCACTCCAAATTTTATTACAAAATGCTGGGGGATTCCCCCAAACTCCAGACCCTTTCTGTACATGCAGCCTGGAGGTCAGGATGGGGGGGGGCAAGTGAGGGCCTGCCCCCTCCTGGAACAAACCAGGCCACATGCCTTTAACATGATGGGGTGTGTGCTTTGGGGTGGTTCTGTGTGCCCCCCCCCCCCAAAGCCTCTTGTACCTATGTTGATGGGGACAAGGGCCTCTTCCTGACAACCGTGGTGGTTGGGGGGCCACCAGATCCTGGCCACCTATGTGAATCGTTATTTGGTACATCATGCCCATTCACCTAAAACGTTTAAAAATGTATTTAAAAATTGAGACATTTTTTGTCCCATCTTTTATGTTAAAGTGTGTCGCGATGTACATCCATGGTCAATAGGGATGGTCCCACGGTTTGACTCAAAAGTATGTTCGAATCGAACAGTGGGGGGGTTGCCGAATCCTGAATATTATGGGGTGCTGGTGGGAAATTTGAACGGCCAATAATTCAGTGAAATTGTGGGGGAATGCCGCCTGCTGATTGGCCAAAGAATGCACATGGTCTGCGTGCTTTGGCCAATCACAGCATGCTCTGCTGTGAGAGCCATGAGTGGCCAAAAGAAGGGTGTCTTTGGCCAATCATTGCTCAGCGGGTCTGAGTCCACACCCACACTATATAAGGCCACTTACACAGAGGCCGAATATAGTGAAAACATTTGCGGAGATAGCAAAAGGTTAGGCAGTGGCATATATATGTACAGTATGGTGTATATAATACACTGCATTCAGTATATTTATTTCAGGTACTTATATAGCGCTGTCGCTTTACATATATTTTATAAACAACAGGTTGCGCTAAAATGACGGTAGGTAGATACATATGGCATGCATCCCATAAATACATGTAAATCATACAGTCCAAATAAACATAAATGGTGTAGGTGAAAGTAGAGATGTAGATGTATCTTCGCAGATATAGACCACTGTGTGATAAATTCAGTAGTGATACCTCCACTGCTTACCAGATGTAAGCGCATAAGCGCTTTGGCTGTACCCCAGCCCGGTTCCCCCCTGGGGATAAATACGACAATCTTGGGGTCACATTTAAATTGTCACTTTCAGTTACTGGTAGATTTGCCCTTAGTTAAGATGTAGGTTCGTCACTTTCCTGTTTCCTGTTTTGTTTACATATATTTGGCAGTCTGTTAGCGGCGCGTCTTCCAGTCCCATGACTATGTCTCGGTAGATGAAACGTACGTCGGGGAAGACACGCTGACGTCACTGCCATTGAGTGTTTGAAGTCTACAGCCGGCCGGCTTAATGTTCTTGGACGCCCTTGTTGTTTTTATCTGATGTAAGTGCAATACTTTTATTTTATTAAATCCACTGAAACTTTATCACACTATCAGTACCTTCTCTTTCTTTGGGTGCCGTGGTGAGTTTACCTGGGGGTGTAAAGAACCTTATTGGACTGCTATCCTACAAACGCCGGGAGGCGGATCTGGTTAGCCCTTTCCACTACCTCTGTGGTTCACCCAAGCCAACTCTGCTACATCAGGACCCCAAGATTGTCGTATTTATCCCCAGGGGGGACCCGGGCTGGGGTACAGCCAAAGCGCTTATGTGCTTACATCTGGTAAGCAGTTATTAGATGTGAGGTGGAGGTATCACTACTGAATTTAAACTATCACACGGTGGTCTATATCTGTGAAGATACATCTACATCTCTACTTTCATCTACACCATTTATGTTTATTTGGACTGTATGATTTGCATGTGTTTATGGGATGCAAGCTATATGTATCTACCTATCGTCATTTTAGCGCAACCTGTTGTTTATAAAATAGCGTGTTTGTAGTACATGGTTAGTACTCTTTGGTTGCTTAGTGCTTTTACATAGTCTAGCACGGTGTTATCCTTCTTTTGTATTGCACGCTTTACATATATATTGTACATTCACATGAGACCCTACCCTCAAGGAAATTACAATCTATGGTCCCTAATTCACATTCATATTAGGGCCAATTTAAACAGGATCTAATTTACCTACCTGCATGTCTTTAGGAGGAAACTGGAAGAATCCCACACAGACACAGGGAGAGCATGCAAACCCCAGATAGGTAGTGTTGTGGTTGGGATTTGAACCAGTGATCTATTTGCGCCCAGGCGAAAGTGCTAACCACTACACCATTGTGTAGACTATATACAGTGCATACACGCTTGGATAAGGGTCTGGCATAGATTTTAAGAGGAACTCCACGCCAAAATTAAACAGAAATGTTGAGTAGGGGTCCCTAGCAAAGTTCGTACCAGGCCATTCAGGTCTGGTATGTATTTTAAGGGGAATCCCATGCCAAATTTTGGGAAAAATGGCGTTGGGGTCCACTGTTCTAAACATCACAGAGATCCATACTAAGGGGACCCATCAAGCACAATATTTAAGTACTTGCTGCCCGCCCGCCACAGTGTGACGGCGGCAAAGTGGTTCGTTATCGAAAACCACCCTCACCTGATGGCATCGGTGATGACTAGCATTGTGTGCGCGCGCGTGCTGCCGGAGGCATGCTTGCATGCTCACTGTGTTCCGGGGGGGCAGGGAGTGGGTAGGGCAGACTCGATCGCCGCTGACTACCCGCGATGGCCCCTCTGCAGTGAAAGAACGGTCGGTGTATGTAAACATGGATCTCCGTTCATTTATTTTGGTTGAACTGGATGGACTTGTGTCTTTTTTCAACCTGACTAACTATGTAACTGACTAACTATGGACAGAGGGGGAAAGGCGGTGATCACAGGCTTCATGTATATGGAAGCCATGATCACTTCCCTCCCCCTGGCAGCCCAGCCCCCATACAGTTAGAACTCCCCATAGGGAACACGGTTAACCCTCTCCAGGCTAACCCCTTCACTGCCAATGGCATTTCTACAGTAAGCAGCGCATTTTTATAGCACTGATCGCTGTATAAATGCCAGTGGTCAAAAAAAATGTCTAAATGGTCCGACATAAAAAGAAAGCTCTATTTGTGGGTAAAAAAGGACGCAAATTTTGTTTGGGTACAACGTCGCACGACCACGCAATTGTCAGTTAAAGCAAATCGCAAAAAGTGCTCAGGTCCTAACACGTGAATTCCTTCCGGGGCTGAAGTGGTTAAAGGAATATTTTTTTTCACTTTAACCATTATTAAAACCACTGCTCCTGTAAAAGAAAAAAAAAAATTAGAAACTTTTTTTTCTATTCAGACATGTCCCCTGGGGCTAAGGATGTTACAATTAGAGAGAGGGGTGGTAATGTTTTTTTTTTTTTTTATGGCAATGAACTTGCATACAACCGCAAGTTCCATCCCAGCCAACACCAACACATAACCTGAGAGGCATCTTCACAGACAAATAGAGCTTGCATGTGTGCTATTTTACTCGAGTCTGTGAGAGTTGAAGTTGTAATTGCCTTTAATTTGGAGTTATTTTAAGGCACTGCTGGAGTAGATTTGGGAGGTATAGTAAATCAGGGCCTTTGCTACAATGTAAAATAGTATTAGTGTGCAGCTTGTGTAACAGTGTAAATATGCTGTCCCCTCAAAATAACTCAACACACAGCAATTAATGTCTAAACCACTGGCAACAAAAGTGAGTACACCCCTAAGTGAAAATGTCCAAATTGGGCCCAATTAGCCATTTTGCCTCCCCGGCGTCATGTGACTCGTTAGTGTTACAAGATCTCAGGTGTGAATGGGGATCAGGTGTGTTAAATTTGGTGTTATCGCCCTCACTCACTCATACTGGTCACTGGAGGTTCAACATGGCACCTCATGGCAAAAAACTCTCTGAGGAGCTAGAAAAAAAGAAATGTTGCTCTACATAAAGATGGCCTAGGCTATAAGAAGATTGTCAAGACCCTGAAACTGAGCTGCAGCATGGTGGCCAAGACCATACAGCAGTTTAAGAGATAATAGACGTATGAGTGCTGCCACCATTTCTGCAGAGGTTGAAGGGGTGAGGGTTCAGCCTGTCAGTGTTTAGACCATATGCCGCATACTGCATCAAATTGGTCTGCATGGCTGTTGTCCCAGTAGGAAGCCTCTTCTAAAGATGATGCACAAGAAAGCCCACAAACAGTTTGCCAAAGACAAGCAGACTAAGGACATGGATTACTGGAACCGTGTACTATGGTCTGATGATACCAAGATAAACTTATTTGGTTCAGATGGTGTCAAGCGTGTGTGGTGGCAACCAGGTGAGGAGTCCAAAAACAAGTGTATCTTGCCTAAAGTCAAGCATGGTGGTGGGAGTGTCATGGTCTGGGGCTGCATGAGCGCTGCCGGCACTGGGGAGCTACAGTTCATTGAGGTAACCATGAATGCCAACACGTACTGTGACATACTGAAGCAGAGCATGATCCCCTCCCTTCGGAGACTGGGCCACAGGGCAACTTTCCAACATGATAACGACTCCAAACACACCTCCAGGACAACCACTGCTTTGCTAAAGATGCTGAGGGTAAAGGTGATGGACTGGCCAAGGATGTCTCCAGAGGTAAACCCTATTGAGAATCTGTGGGACATCCTCAAAGGGAAGGTGGAGGAGCACAAGGTCTCTAACATCCACCAGGTCCTTGCTGTTGTCATGGAGGAGTGGAAGAGGACTCCAGTGGCAACCTGTGAAGCTCTGGTGACCTCCATGCCCAAGAGGGTTAAGGCAGTGCTGGAAAATAATGGTGGCCACACCAAATATTGACACTTTGGACCCAATTTGAACATTTTCACTTAGGGGTGTACTCACTTTTGTTGCGAGCGGTTTAGACATTAATGGCTGTGTGTTGAGTTATTTTAAGGGGACAGCAAATTTACACTGTTATACAAGCTGTACACTCACTACTTTACATTGTAGCAAAGTGTCATTTCTTCAGTGTTGTCACATGAAAAGATATAATAAATTATTTACAAAAATGTGAGGGGTGTACTCACTTTTGTGAGATACTATATATGTAGCACCCCCATAGTATAGGTGCTTTACTTTTGTCAATTTTTGATAGGAAAGGAAAAATCTAGTCAGGCCCGAATGATTTCATCTGGGCTAGGGGAGTGGCTCAGGGATGGGCTGGAGATAGAGGGAAGGAACACCCCTTGGAGATTCCTCCCTCTTGAGCTTGGAAAGTTCTGAAAAGGGGGATGGAGAAGGAGGTGTCACTTCCTGATGTATGACAAATAGCTCTGACCAATCCAGCAGCTGGATTGGCAGGGGGCAGGCCTCCTTAAATCCAGCAATCTGCCAGCAGGTGTCAGGAGAGTTTGGGTGGAGGAGTGAGGATGTAGTCAGGAGCTGTGGAGCAGGCCTCGCCCAGGAGTTGATTCCCCTTCTGGGGAGGTGAACCTGAGGCCTGGGGCTTGGGTGTAGCCATGAGCGGGAGTCGGCTTCTGAAGTGGCACAGAAGAAGCAGGAGAGCAGCTTTGGTCTACATGGAAGAAGACTCTTTAAAGAAATCCACCAATAAGTCAGTGAGTGGCGGCCCCTGGGAGTTGGAGGAGATGGCTGGGACAGTCAGGGAGGGAGATAGAGCAGTCTGTGGAAGCCAAGAGGAACAAACCAAGGGGTAGGGAGAGCCATTAGACCGCAGGACAGACTGGATGGGTCTGGAGGATGGGCTGGGAGTAGTAGTTCATCCAAAGGCCCAGCTAGCACCAATGTACTTTGCTACACAAGAGAGGCTGTCTGGTTTCAGTGAGAGAAACGTACAGTTCTCACCCACAAAGGGTAGTA
>BLSH010212890.1:1003614-1019897 GCA_018402905.1 Glandirana rugosa | reverse complement strand
TGATTTTAATTTATTTTCCCTATCCCCATTTATTTGTAGGGCACTTGCCCTAGTTTGAAGATGATTTTAGAACAGTTATATGGCTTCTACCGTTAATTAATACTTTTCAGACACAGTTTGAAGATGAACCACATTCATCTCCATTTTTGCATTTTTTATGTTTTTATTTTTTTAAAAATATTTAAAGTTATTTCCCTGTCCCCATTTTTTTGTAGGGCGCTTGCCCTACCCTTACCCCCATTTTACTTCCTTTTGCAGCCCTCTGGGGCTTTCCAGGACTTTCCTACAGCCATTTTTGTGCCTAAAAGTTCGGGTCCCCATTGATTTCAATGGGGTTCGTTGTCCGTGCGATCGTTCGGGTTCCGTCCGGACCCGGACCCGGACTTTGTCCCGAAGTTCGGACGGACCAGCAGAACCCGAACTTCCAGGTGTTCGCTCAACTCTAGTTAAGGGGAACCATATGACAGAATTAACCACTTACCAACCGTCCGCCATCATTGTGTGTTGGTACTTTGACGTGGAATACCGTTGTTATGGTAGCAGATAGCTACCATAGCCTCGGTATAATTTTTTCAGTGGGTGGTCGGCTTTCAGATAAAAGTGGTCTCTGCTCATATTTGCAAGTGGCAAGATCATATTTATCGGCGTCGGAAGAGGGCCCCCCTTCCCGCCACTTTCCGGTAGTCTCCGCCGCTTACCGGATCCGTCGGTAGCAGCGGAGACGATTGGATCCGCTCCTTTCACTGCCTGAACGCCAAGTGAGGGCAAGATGGAGCCCGCTCAGCTCCAGAGTATTCAAGGGCGGAAGCAACGTCAAACGTCATTTCTGCCCAATGCTCTGAAAGGAGAAAAAAAATTTTAAGTGACTTTTTTTTTTTTAATTGCATTTTAGTGTAAATATGAGATCTGAGGTGTGTTTGACTCCCAGATCTCATATTTAAGAGCTCATGTCATGTTTTTTTCCTATTACAAGGAATGTTTACATCCTTGTAATAGGAATAAAAGTGACCCACTTTTTTTTTAAAAGGACACTGTAAAAATAAAAAGTAAAATAAATAAGAGAAAAAAAATTTAAAGCGCCCCGTCCCACCGAGCTCCCTCACAGAAGCGAGCGCATACGTAAGTCCCGCCCACATATGAAAATGGTGTTCAAACCACACATGTGATATATGTGAATAATTCTAGTACTAGACCTCTTCTGTAACTCAAAACTGGTAACCTGTATACATTTTTAAACTTCACTGATGGAGATTTTTAAGTGCCAAAGTTTGTCGCCATTCCACGAGAGGGCGCAATTTTGAAGCATGACATGTTGGGTATCAGTTTACTTGGCGTAACATTATCTTTCCTGACAGACTCCATGGCAGCATACGTGTGGGTAGGCTCCGCCTCCATAACTACCCTATAGGACTCTGCTCCCATAAATCTTTGCTCCACCCTAACAACCGTGTTCCTTTTCTGTCCTCCTCCGTAGGACTGGTTGGACGGTTCTCTACCTTATGGTGTTCCCACTATGATCGATATCTGGCTAGATTGCCAGGGTTGCTCACCTCCGATAAGCCCCACTAAGGAAGGGTATGGAGTGTAATGCAGAGTAGCGCTGAAGTCAGGACCAAACTGAAGAGTGCGCAATGGCCGATAGCCTTGCTGTGAGCAGGTGGCCCTATCTGCAAGCCTGGTGTGTGCATACTTCAAGCACCCTGTCCGCCACGATCGTAGGGGATTGGTAAGTCGTTTTTTGCATATTTTGTACATGGCAGTAGTGTGTGTCATTTGTGTTAGGACACTTGCCTGTTCCTCCTTTTGCTTCCTCTCCTCGCAGGTCCGGCCATGGCTCCTACACTTCCTGGCAGCATCCATACTGGGTGCGACCATAGGGGTGGCTCGGGGTTTGGCTGGATCTGCGTCCCAGCGTCGGTCGTCGCAGCCACACTGCGCATGTGCAGATGTGGCGCGATCGAGGCTTGGTGCGCGCGTTCGTTCTGGCGCGAACGAACGGTCACGACGCTTGAGTGACGTCACGGCGGCGCCATGTTTAAAAGTTGTGTGTGTTCAGCAGAGCCTCGGGAATGCATACGGGCGTTGCGGTAGCTTCCCCAGGCTCTCTGATCCACAGTTTCAGGTAGGCACTCAATGGTCTGGGTGACTGGTCAGAAGGGGGTGGCAGGCTGATGATTTGTCTCTTTCTCTCTATAGACATTCAAGGTTTGCTATGGATGCCTCACTGCCACCTGGTGGCCAAACCTCTCACAGCAGCCCTTCTAGGTCTAAACATCAGGAAGATTCGCCCAAACCGTCCTCTTCGCTCCTCCCAAGACCTTCTGCTCTCTAGCTCCCTTGTCTCCTCCTCACATGCTCATCTCCAGGACTTCTCCAGAGCTGCTCCCATCCTCTGGAACTCTCTACCCCAATCTGTCCGCCTATCCCCTACTCTGTCCACTTTTAGGCAATCCCTGAAAACTCATCTCTTCAAGGAGGCCTATCCTGCCTCCAACTAACAATGGAATCTCCAACTCCCCTCATCAGTTCATCCCCCACTGTCCCTACCTTTTGTTTCACCAGCCCCCCCTCTTAGATTGTAAGCTCACAGGAGCAGGGCCCTCTAACCCTCTTCTTTTAAACTGTGCTGTTGCTGTAATGTCTATTTATCTTGTAAAGCGCTGCGCAAACTGTTGGCGCTATATAAATCCTGTATAATAATAATAATAATAATAAGGAGAAGGAGCAGCTCAAAATCACACCACCGGCACTCTTCCTCTAGGTCAAAACGTGGGTCCCACTCCCGGTCAAGCCACCGCAGTAGCCCTCCCCCCTCACATCCTAGGGAAAGGCCTGAGAATTCTTGTTGGGGATGTAGGACTAGGGTTCCGGTGGGAAGATCCCTCTGCGATTTCTGTTTTGGGAAAGTGGCAAATGAAAGAAGGACCGGATCAGCGCCTGGAAACATTACTCAGGCAGGTGGTGCAAGACTCCCTCATGGAGAAAGAGTCAAGCAGACCCCAGGACCCTATGTTGGAGTCACCAGGCCCTTCAGGGGAGACTGTTTATTCAGAATGGGGGAAGTCCGCCCAGGTCAGCAGACCTTCAGTTGTGTCCTCAGACAGTGAGTCAGAGGCAGAGGATCCCACGGTGGGCTTTCAATATGCCTTAGTTCCGGCCATGGTCAGAGCGGTCAAGGAAGCTCTAAGGTTGGAGGATCCTGCAGTTTCCCCTCCAAAACAAAAGAAATTTTTCAAACAGCTCAGCAAAGAGCGTCCCCACTTTCCACTGCTGGGAGAACTTGGGGAGATTATCTCGGAAGAGTGGGCCAAGGTGGACAAGAGGAGCTCTCTACCCTCTAAGGTGCAGAGACTGTATCCCTTCAAAGAGGAAGATGTTAAGCACCTTGAGTCAGCACCGACCATAGATGCAGCTCTAATGAGACTGGCCAGATATGTGACCCTGCCATTGGAAAATACGGTCTCCTTTAAGGACCCGCTGGAAAGGCGAATTGACGCTGACCTCAAAAAGATCTATTTGTCAGCTGGAATGGCCTGCAAGCCGGCCTTGGCCTTGGCAGCAATTTCTAAGGCAATGGAGATCTGGACTGACAGTGTGGAGGAAACCCTAGTGGGTTACTCTCTAGAGGTCGCTAGGAATTCCCCTATCCAGGAGCTAAGGATGGCCTTGGCTTTCCTGGGGGAGGCATCACTCGACATCATTTGCCTGGGGGCCCGGGTGATGTTGTCCTCTGTGACCGCCAAGCGAGCTCTGTGGCTTCGCCCGTGGATGGCTGATCCGGCCTCCAAGCAAGCTTGGTGCCAGATTCCCTTCGGGGGTCCTCTCTTTTTGGGGACAAGCTGAACGAGGCCATCTCTCGGGCCATGGGAGGTAAGTCGGGTTTCCTCCCTCAGGATCGGCGTCTGCAGGCATTTAGGTGCTCCTTCCCAAGGAAGCAAGGCGCAGACAGGGGCAAGGAAGCGCACAGTTACAGGCCAGGCCATGAGTTCGGAAGGTCTTGGAGGAACAGACAAGCTGCAACCAAGAAAACGGCAAAAAGCGCTCCTCCCACCAATCGGGATTCCACAAAGTCCTTTGAGATTGGGCCCGCTCAGGCAGGCCAGGTGGGGGGCGCGCCTCCGCCGGTTTCCGCATGTCTGGGCGGCCTCAATCTGGGATTTCTGGACCGTCAGAACGGTCTCTTGGGGCCACACGTGGTCCTTCGACAGAAGTCCAAGACTCAAGTTCGTGCCTACAATTTTACCTGTCTCAGAAGAGAAGAGACAAGTTCTAGTGTCTTATGTGAACACTCTTCTTGGGCAAGGAGCTGTCACTCCGGTTCCAGAAAATGAACGGGGACGAGGCATGTATTCTCCCCTTTTTCTTGGTACAGAAAAAGTGTGGCGCATGGAGGCCGGTAATAGTTTCTGCGCTTCGCACTGGGTGAGTGGCACCTGCAATTTACATGCCTCCCCTTCGGCCTAACGACATCACCTCGCGTGTTTTCCAAAGTTCTATTAGCTGTAGTGGCACTTCTGAGGGTCGAAGGCGTCCGCATTTACCATTACCTGGACGATATACTTCTTCTAGCCCAAGACAGAGGCCGCTTGTTGGTACACAAGGGGTTGGTGAATCGTACCCTACAGCGGTACGGATGGCTCTTGAATTTAGAGAAGAGTCAGCTGGTGCCCACTCAATCCTTAATCTTTCTCGGGGCCCACTTCAATACCAGTTCAAGCACAGTTTCTCTTCCCAAGGAGAAGATATCGATAATTCAAGACAGGATATGCCAGGCTCTGTCGTCCTCACACCTTTCAGCTCTTCAGTGCTTGAAAGTGATCGGGGCGATGGCGGCCTCTATTCCGATGGTGAAGTGGGCACAGTGGCGGATGCGTCCCTTCCAGAGGGGCTTCCTCAAACAGTAGAGGTCACGCAGCAAATCCCAGCTTATCCACATAATGTCACAAATGAAGTCGTCTCTCTTCTGGTGGATGTGAAGGGAAAATCTGACCAGGTGTCACTCACTGACGCCCATCACATGGTTGACAGTGACGTCGGATGCCAGCACCAAAGGCTGGGGGGCGCACTGCCGGACGGAAGTAGCGCCAGGCACTTGGGACTTCCGGCGCAACGGGTAGTGTCCAACTCTCTGGAACTTCGAGCCGCCTTCAAAGCCCTTGTGGCGTTCCATCATTTAACAAAGAAGGCATCAGTTATGCTAAAGCTGGACAACACCACCGCAGTGGCCTACAAAAAGAGGCAGGGGGGGACTCGCAGTGGTTCTCTGCTACCAGAGGTGGAGCCAATCAAGGGCTGGGCCCAAAAACACCTGGACAACATCTCGGCAGTGTATATTCCCGGATCCCAGAATGTCCAGGCAGACTTTTTCGTTCAAATCTTTTTTATTGGGATTTCAAGACTCAAGTATACATGTTTATGCTTTTCAGTACATATCAGATTCCATAAACTCTCATATAACAATTTGTAAAAACATCAAAACATAATATAGCAAGTTTGCATAGTAATCTTTGGTTAAGCGCCCATCTCCCTTTTTCCCAGCAGTTCACAATTTCCTTGCCCTCTCTTAGTGCCTGTCTGGATCCTCCGGCACTCCTCCGGTGTAGGGGAGATGTTACGCCCTATTTTAGCCGTTGTGTTTTGTCATCAAGTGATAGTGAGTTGCATCCCTACTGTTTTGCTTATAAAAGGAAAAGAGAAACGTAGTGTAAATAATTAAAGAGATAGAGGAAAGGAGATAGATAGAGAGAAAGAGAAAGAAGAGAATATAGAGGAAAGTATGTGCCTTCTTCCCTGTCTTTGGTCTCCGCATTACTTCCCTTCTGCTTTGTGTTTCATCCTTATATCGTCTTTTAACCCGCTGGTGGGGGTCGGAGCATTAGATACCCAGAGATCCCATATTCTGTTAAAGGTCTTCATGTTCATAGATTGGTTAGCAAAAATATTTCATATGTATATTGAGAATGTACTCTATATATGACTTCTGAAATGTTTGAAGCTTTGTTGGATTTCCATTTGGAAGTAATGGTCAACCTGGCTGCTATTAGGATATGCGTTATAGGTCTAAGTTGGTGATCTATTAAGTGTATACCTACATTTAGCAGGGCTAATTTGGGATTAGGTCTGATTATTACTCCAGTAATTTTGGTTATCAGTTCAAATACTCCTTTCCAAAAGCTTTTTAGTCCTTTGCATCCCCAGAGTATGTGTAAGATTCCCCCAACTCCTCCGCAGTCTCTCCAGCATGTTGTGGAGGTTGTTCTATAGATTTGTGAGAGCCTTACTGGGGTTAAGTATGTTCTGTATAATATTTTAATCGCTAGTTCCCAGTGGTTCACGCAGTGAGAGTGCGCAAATTGAGATTTTATTGCTAATTGCCATTCTGGTAATGGTATGTGAGAGTCCAGCTCTCTTTCCCAATTAAGCATATTAGATGTTTTGGGTGTCTCAGGGGAATTGGATAGATTGTGGTAGAACCATGAGAGTCCTTTTTTTTGTTTGTGTTTAGAGGATAGGTAGTTCCACGCTTCGTGATGAACACTGTAACGCAGATCTGGGTGGGCCCTGTGCAGGTGGCTAATTTGGTTTAAAGAGTATGAAGTGGTTGGAAGGGAGAGTGTTTTGTTGTATGTTTTGACATTTCTATTTAACCACAATGCAATATTTAGGTTGGGTATTATGTGTTCATATATTCGTAAGTCAAAGTTTTTACATTCTATATGAGTTGTGGCGTGGGTTATTTCATGGAATTTAACCCAGGCATGTAAGGTGGCTTCTATTGATGGTGGGGGAGCGGGTAGGATTTGTATGCTTGTTAAAGATGAGAGTAGCAGTGATGGGAGATGTTTATTGCTTAACTCTGATTTTTCAAACCAGGATTTGGTCTGGTCTAACAAGGCTGCATAATGGTAATTACGCAGGTTGGGAAAACCTACGCCTCCTTTTGTTCTTATTTTCAAAAGTATGGGAAATGATATCATGGCCCTTCTTGTGTGCCATATGCCTTTCCTGAAGAGCTTGTCTGCTTCCTCAAAAAACTTTTCTGGGATTTTAATTGGGATGGTCCTGAAATAGTATAGTATTTTGGGTAGGGTTATCATTTTTATAGCAGCTATTTTGCCCATCCAAGATAGTTCGTGTTTATTTATATGTTGGGTATCTGCTTTAATAATATTCAACAGTTTAGGGAAGTTTAGCTCATATGAGTTATTTGATTTGGCGGGGATAGCTATCCCTAGATATGCTATTGCTTTGTTCTCCCATTGAAATGGGAATTTTTGTTTTAGCTTTGTTATTGTTTTTTTGTGCATTCCCAGAGGTAGAATACAGGATTTGCTGACATTCAGCTTGTAATAAGAGAATTTACCAAAGTCATCAAGCAATTTCATGACATTTTCCAGGGAGGTCACCGGACTTGTTAGTGCGAGGACTACGTCATCTGCAAACAATCCAATTTTGTGTGAACTCCCCCCTGTTTGAAATCCAGTAATTAAATCATTGGCTCTGATGGCCTCCGCCAGGGGCTCCATTAATAGGGAGAATATCAAGGGAGATAAAGGACATCCCTGGCGGGTGCCATTTGTGATATGGAATTCCTTTGATAATACTTTAGAGTTATAAACTTTGGCAGATGGGATTGTGTACAGTGCTTGAATTGCTGAGTTTATAAACCCTTTTATGCCAAACTTCTCCAGTGTGGCTCTAAGGTACCCCCAGTGCACCCTATCAAATGCTTTCTCAGCATCTAAAGTTAGGATAATCGTGGGTGCACTGCGGGTCTCTGTGATTTTTAGTAAATTAAATAGGCGTCTTGTCCCATCTGAGGCTTGTCTGCCTTGCACAAATTCCACCTGATCCGACTTTATTAATCGGGGCGTGTATTTAGCTTTGCGATTTGCGATTAATTTTGCGTAAAGTTTTAAATCCGTATTTAGCAGTGAAATGGGTCTAAAGTTTTGAGGACAGTCCGGTATCTTCCCTGGTTTAGGTAGAGCAATAATTGTGGCTTGTAGCATTTCTGCAGGTAAAGAGGAAGAGCTGGCCGCGTGTTCGAATGTTGTATGTATGTGGGGAACCAAAGTTTCTGCGAATATTTGATAATACTCTGCAGAAAATCCGTCAGGTCCAGGGGATTTGCATTTGGGTAAAGATTTGATTGCATCTAGAATTTCTGACTCTGTGAAGCTTGAGTTGAGTTGTGATAATGAATTATCGGATAATTGAGGAAGGTCAACTGTCTCTAGGAATTTTTTTGATTTAGTTGATGCTTGGTTGTGCCGTATCAAGATCATCTTTTATATTATAAAGTTTGTTAAAATACATAGCCAATGTGTTGGCAATGTCGATTGGGTGGAATGCTATTTTATTATTTTGTGGGTCTTTGACCGAGCATACTCTGGATAATTGTTGCTTTTTTTTTATATAGTTCGCCAGAAATTTGCCTGCTTTATTACCATGAGCGTAATATAAGGCTTTAATTTTTTTGAGATAAGCTTCGTGTTCAGCTACAAGGTGTAATCTCAGATCATGTCCGCAATTGGTCAGTATGGATTGATTTTTAGGGGTGGGGTTTGATTTGTTTATGGTGTCAGCTTTGTTTAAGTCAGATAAGTGTGCGCAATTTTGCAGCTCTCTTCCTCTTTTCCTTAGAGGCTGCTTGAATAAGCAAACCCCTGGCAAACGCTTTATGGGCACACCATATTGACATTACATTTACATCAGTTGATAAGTTTGTTTCAAAAAATTCTTTCAGCAATTGGTTAATGCGTTTTTGGTGCAGAGGGTTGTTTAGTATGTTAGTGTTGTTTCTCCACTGGTAGCAAGGATTATGCGTATTTAGTTCTTTTATAGATATAGAGATAGGTGCATGGTCCGACCATGTTATTGGATGTATTTTTGCTCTTATGATTTTTGATAATAGATCCATTTCGGTTAGAAATAAGTCTATTCTTGAGTAGGAGTTGTGAGGTATTGAATGATAGGTGTAGTCTTTACCGTTGGCATTCAGACATCTCCATGCGTCATATAAATCGTTTTGAAGAAGAAATGGTTTTAGTTCATACTTGTTCCTTTTTTCCGGGGGAGAGCAGTCCATGTTCTTGTCCACCACGCTATTGAAATCCCCGCAGATGAGAAGAAACCCTTTCTTCATCTTGTGTATTTTTTTCGCCAGAGATCGGAGAAAAGTTGCTTGTCCTGTATTAGGAGCGTAGATATTGACAATGGTATATACTGAGTTATTGATTTCACAAACCAATATGATATATCTCCCTTTAATGTCACATGTTGATTCTATATGTCTGAATGCCACTTCCTTGTTGATAGCTATTAGAACCCCTGCTTTTTTAATATCTGCACAGGCTTCATATATGTATGGGAAGTTTTTATGTGAGCACTTAGGGTGTTTATCGTTGGAGAAGTGCGTCTCCTGTATACAAATAATATTTCCTTCGAGTGATGACATTTCCCTCCATAAAGCTGAACGCTTGAAAGGGCTATTTAAGCCATGGGCATTTAGTGATATAACTTCCAGAGCCATTACCGTCTTTGTACGTTCGCTATGTTATGTAACATCTTAATCGTTTTAGATGGGTACAGTTTCTTACTTTTACCTGCAGATGGTGCTGTTAAGTCAGACCATGCAAGTGTAATGTGGATCCTTGCATATGCAGGGTTTCTTGCAGAGAAATTTCTTGTCTTCTTTACCCAGGATGGGTAGTTAGTTTCCAGCACATAGAAAATGGAAAAAGTTGAAGAGGTTAGGAGAATAGAGAGAATAAAAAAAGTGAAAAGTTTCACATAGTGCGAAATCATTCGCTAATGCACACTTGGGGATTGGGCTCCTTGTTCCCCCTGTAGGCATCCAGCTAGTTGCTTAAGGTCTGCTATTGTATGTCCCAAACGTTGTGGTTAAGTATTATGCCAATCTGAGGACACCCTCACTATTTGTGGCTTTATACCGGCTTCTTCTTCTGAGGGCAATAAGTCCCATTGTTTTGCTAATTTAAGGCCCTGTTCCAACGAGGTGATGGCATACGTGCGGTTGTTTTTGGTCATAAGAATTTTCGTGGGGAACCCCCAAGAGTATGGCATTTTGTGATTTTGAAACAGCTTTGTCAGGGTAGCCAAGTTTCTTCGCGCCTGCATGGTGTATTGTGAAAAATCTGAGTATAGTGAGATTTCTGTGTAAGGATCGGGTAGGATCCTATTTTTCCTGGAAAAGTGCATCAGTTCTTCCTTCACATGGAAAAAATGAACGCGGGCTATTACATCTCTCACTGTATTGTCAGGGAGGTGTTTGGGCTTTGGAAAGCGATGTGCCCTGTCAATAACGATCTCTCCCTCCGGGGTGTCAGGCAAAATGGTGGCAATAAAGTCTCGTACATATTTGCGGAGATCCGCCGGGGTGACTGATTCGGGGACACCTCTCAATTTCACATTGTTTCTTCTATTCCTGTCCTCTAATTCTGCTAATTTGTTTTTCGACGCTTGCACCTCATCCTCCATGTCGTTATGTGCGTCTACTAATTCGTTTTGGGCCGTGGCGAATTCCCCCATTTTATTTTCTGTGTGGTTTATCCTTTCTCCTAATGATGACACTTCGGTTTTTAACTGGGTGACACAGTCCATTATGTCTCTGTGTAGGGACCCCCTTAGGGTGATCAGCATGTCCTGCATAGTGGTGTCTGTTAGGGGCTGCCCAGATGTGGGAAACTCCTGTATTTGATCAATGTATTCTCTGGTGGTGTCCCGGGACCCGTCATGTTCCCCCTGCTCACCTGGTTACTTGTGCTCCATAGATTGCTTCTGCGACGATTTCTGAGGGCTATGTATTTGGGATGAGCCCGGAGATGAGCTTGAGCTATGCCTCGGTGACGAAGTATAGGGGTTCTGGTCCGCGATGTTATCTCTATCTGCTTCGCTCGTGTGTTCGGAGCCATGCGGCGCGATGCCATCTTTGGGCCCAGGACCTCCGGTGGAGCCGAAGAAGTCTGTGAGCTTTCTCGGACCGTGGGTGCCTTTCCTCTTACCCATGTTTGTCTAGGGACAGAGGGAGGTTGATCAGCGGTGAGGATTGCTGGGTTTGGTAGCTCTGGGACGTCTCTAGTTGCTGGATGTCTGGGGATTCCTTCAGAGCTCCTGTCTCACGCCGCCATTCACCTCGGCCGCTGGCCACGCCCCCCCAGGCAGACTTTTTATCCAGACACGTGTTGGACAACAACGAGTGGTTCTTCCACAGGGAGGTGTTTAGTTGGCTCCTATCCTTGGGGTTGACTCCAGAGATCGATTTGTTCGCCTCACCCTGCAACAACAAACTCCCGAGGTACTTCTCGAGGTTCCAAGATCCCCAAGCTTACGGGGTGGATGCTCTCTCAGAGCAATGGACGTTCCGCAGGGCCTACGCTTTTCCCCCGGTGCCTCTGATCTTTCGATTTCTCAGGAGGCTCAGGACCGAGAAGGTAGAAGTAGTAGCAGTGATCCCCTTCTGGCCAAACAGGCCGTGGTTCCCACTGCTATCCTCACTCAGCTTCAAGGACTCGATTGCCCTTCCATCCAGACCGGACCTCCTCTCACAAGGTGCAGCCCTGCACCCATGCCCGACGCATCTACGTCTCAGGGCCTGGTTTTTGAGAGGAGAAGATTGGAATCACTCGGTTGCCCGGAAGAGGCCATGCCCACCTTATTAAGTGCGAGGAGAAGCGGCACCAACAGGGTGTATCAGAGGATTTGGGCGAAGCTCATGGATCATGTGTCTTCCAGAAATAGCACTAGAGATGCCCTATCAGTCTCGGACGTTCTTAGTTTCCTGCAAACTGGCCTCGACTTATCTTTATCTGTCAGTTCGCTAAGAGTCCAAGTTTCAGCTATCTCAGCCTTTTCAGGTGTTTCATGGGCTAAAAACACTCTTATACGCCAATTCTTCAAAGGGGCGGCCAGGCTGAGGCCTCAAAGGAAGCCAAGATTTCCAAAATGGGATTTGCCGTTTATCTTGGATTGCCTGTCGCAGTTTAACTCAGACCCGAGCAGTCCACCGACGCTGAAGGACCTTACACTCAAGACTGCCTTCCTGGTGGCAATCTTTTCAGCTAAGAGAGTTTCTGAGATTAGCAATTTGGGATCAAAAGAACCCTTTATAACCTTCTTCCCTGATAGGGTGGTTCTGGTACCTTTGCTTGGCTCAAGACCCAAGGTAACCTCTGTATTCCACGAAAATCAAGAAGTTGTACTCCCCACTCTTAAAAGGTCAGACAGTTCTGAAATTCATCCACTAGATGTGGGGCAGTCCCTAAAGCTTTATCTAGAAGCCACAGCTCCTTTTCGGCGGACGGAACACCTTTTTGTCCTCATGTATGGGAAAAACAAAGGTTTCGAGCCTCGAGCAGATCTATCGCCTCCTGGATCGTCCAGACCATCCAACGGGCTTATAAAAAAAGGGGTTGGCTCCTCCAGAGGCAGTGATGGTGCACTCCACCCGGAGCATCGCAACATCGTGGGCAGCAGCTTGGCATGTGGCCCCTGATGTAATTTGTAGGGCGCCTTCATGGTCCTCTATTAATACATTTATGGCTCACTATTGCGTGGAACCTGCAGCTTTGTCTTCTGTTAATTTTGGTGCTCAGGTTCTATCCTTTGAGAATGTTAATTAAAGTTTCTTTGCTCAGCAGATTCCCACCCGTGTGTGGCGAGTTATTTCCCACACGTATGCTGCCATGGAGTCTGTCAGGAAAGCGGAAAATTTCTATCAAATACTTACCATCATTTTCCTTTCCTGCAGGAGTTCCCACCCAAAGGCCTGGAGTAGGCTAGTTATGGAACACGGTTGTTAGGGTGGAGCAAAGATTTATGGTAATAGAGTCCTATAGGGTAGTTATGGAGGCGGAGCCTACCCACACGTATGCTGCCATGGAGTCTATCAGAAAAGGAAAATTACGGTAAGTATTTGATAGAAATTTTCCGTTTTCACAATATAGAACAAATTGTGCTAACTTTACTGTTCTCTTATTTTTTAATTTAAAAAAGTGAATTTTTCAAAAAAAAAATGTTCTTTTAAGACCGCTGAGCAAATACGGTGTGGCATAAAGTATTGCAACAACCGCCATTTTATTCTCTAGGGTGTTAGAAAAAAATGTATATATTATGTTTGGGGGTTCTAAGTAATTTTCTAGTTAACGAAAAATGATTTTAACTTGTAAACACCGAATCTCAGAAAGAGGCTCTGTCCTTAAGTGGTTAAGAAAAAAAACAGTGTGGGGTCCCCCCCAAAATCCATACCAGCCATCAATACGGCAAAATGAGAGGATAAAAACAGCGTGAGGTCCCGAAAGTCCATACGAGACAGTTATCCCAGCCAGTGTTGCCAACCTACCAGATTGAAATTTACTGACACTACGCCAAAAAGTTACTGGCACAGCTACGGCTTTACTGGCATTTCCAACAGTTACAACATTACAGTTTTAAGTGCAAATTTCAGTATTTCAGCTAAAAACAAGTTCCATATGCAATTAGCAATATGATTTAAGATGGATAGTAAGAAAAAATAAACATATTTCTTATTTTATTTTCGATGTAGTAGTAAGTAGCTCAAGGACAGGACTTAGGAGGGCAAGAAATTAGAATGGGCAGCACACACATGAAATTGACTCTCACATTGACAGTGACCGCAATGTGCAGCAGCACAGGTGATAATGAGACCTCAATGACACAACACATCCCCTCCTGAGTCACAGTGACCATCTCTCTCCAAGCCAAGTGGTCCCTCCATTCCACTCCAGTCTAAACAGCACTGACAGTCCCGCTCCCAGCCTACCTTGCTCTCATACCACAGACACGCACACAAGGCTCTGCCCGCTCTGCTTGGCTCCCTTGCACCATGACATCACACAAAATGCTCAGGCACCGCCTCCGCCAGAGCCACCCGAACACACTGTAGCAGGCAGTCGGATGGTCTTGGCTGGCTCCAGACTGAGCCTACAATCTCACAGCAATATTTTTTACTGGCAACCTTTTCCTTTTACTGGCAGTAGAAAATTGCCTCTTTTTTACTGGCTGCCAGTAACAATACTGGCCGTTGGCAGCACTGATCAGAGCATGCAGCATGGCAGGCCGGGAAAGGGGGGAGGGACAAGCGAGTGCCCCCCCCCCCGAACCATGTCGCTTGCCCTCAACATGAGAAGGTTGCTTTGGGGTGCCCCCCAAAGCACCTTGTCCCTATGTTGATGGGCACAAGGGACTCTTCCCGACCACCCTGCAGTGTGGTTGTCAGGATCTGCTGGTGGGGCCTTATCTCAGTCTGGAAGCCCCTTTTAACAAGGGGGCCCCCAGATCCCAGCCCCCCCTATGTGAATGGGTATTGGGTACATCGTACCCCTACCCATTGACCAAAAAAGTTTCAAAAAGTAAAAACGACTAGAAACAGGTTTTGACAAATCCTTTATTAAAAAATAAAAAATAAAAAAAGTGTCCCTTGATGTAAATCCACCATCAATCACACTGCCCGACAAACCTGAAAAATAGAAAAACATTGAAGATGCTTCCGCCCCCTGGGAGGGATCTTATTAAAGGGGGCTTTCAGATTCCAATAAGCCCCCCACCCGAAGACCTCGACAACCACAGCCCAGGGTTGTCGGGAAGAGGCCCTTGTCCCCATGGAGACAAGGTGCTTTGAGGTGGGGGCGCAGAGCCTGAAAGCACCCACCCCCCATGTTGAGGGCATGCGGCCTGGTATGGTTTAGGAGGGGGGCCACTCGCTTTCCCCCCTCTCTCCCTTTTCCTGACCTGGCTGGCTGCATGCTCAGATAAGGGTCTGATGGATGTTGGGGGGACCCCATGCCATTTTTTTTTTAAATTTTGGTGTGGGGTTCGCCTTAAAATCCATACCAGACCCGAAAGGCCTGGTATGCACTGGGGAGGGACACCTCATGTTTTTTTTTTTTTATAATATGTGTTTCCAGGAGACAGCAATACATTACAGCCGCAAGAACGTTTAAATTACATTTTTTCCTTTAGAAATTACATTATTGCTGCAGTATGTTCTATACATCTCTCGGATGCACCATTTTACAGGCAAACTAAGGAGACTTACCAGGCACAAAATTTAAAGGAATATTTCATTTTTGTTTCACTTTAAGCATCATTAAAATCACTGCTCCTTTAAAAACTTTTTTTTTTGCATTGATACATGTCCCCCAGGGCAGTATTTAGGTCCCCATGCACTTTTTATGGCAATAACTTATATAAGACTTTAACCCCTCCAGATTCACGTTATTGCCGAAGTAGGGCTCCAGCGCAGATCTGAATTTCCGGGACGACGTCCATAGATGTTGTCCCCTGTGCACGCCACCGGCGGCGGTGGTGTGCACGCATGGGCGTGCCCGCGGGTCGGGTGGACTCGATGTCCACTTGAGACCCGCGATCACCTGTAGTAGCTGCAGAACGGGGAACCGCCGATGTATGTCCCAGTCAGCCCATCCCCCACACAGTTAGAACACACCCAGGGAACACAGTTAACCCCTTCACTGCCCCCTTAGTGTTAACCCCTTCACTGCCAATGACATTTATACAGTAATCAGTGGACATTTACATTTCTGAACGCTGTATAAATGTCATTGGTCCCAAAAAAGTGTCAAAAATGTCAGACGTGACCCCTGCAATATCGCAGTCCCGATAAAAATCGCAGATCGCCGCCATTACTAGTAAAAAAAAAATAAATAATAAAAATGCCATAAATCAATTCCCATAGTTTGTAGACGCAATAACTTTTGTGTAAACCAATCAATATACGCCGACTGCAATTTTTTTTACCAAAAATATGTAGAATATACAGGGTGGGCCATTTATATGGATGCACCTTAATAAAATGGGAATGGTTGGTGATATTAACTTCCTGTTTGTGGCGCATTAGTATATGTGAGGGGGGAAACTTTTCAAGATGGGTGGTGACCATGGCGGCCATTTTGTAAGGGTAAAATAATTCCACGTAGGTATATTTACCGGGTGGGACATATAAGATGTATAAAAACCATTTTTTTTAACGTCAGCCGCATATAACTAACCAAATGTGTTTTCAATAACGCAGATGTTTGATACCCTTAACTAAATACCGTAAAAATAATAAATAAAAAAAAAATGATCATTACCGCCGCTAGACGCTAAAAATAGCCCTGACGCTATAACGTCCCCAGTGCAGACTGTAAAAACTGTGAAAAAACCCTGGTTACTGTAAATATGTCGCAAGTCTTTACATTTACAGGTGACTAATGACATATTTACAGTAACCGTCACTTCCC
>BLSH010212890.1:983811-1003604 GCA_018402905.1 Glandirana rugosa | reverse complement strand
TGCTCCTTCCAGGAGGTACCGCCATTCCTCCAAAGCCGACTTGATGGCCAGCAATTCCCTATCACCAACATCATAGTTCCAGCAAGATGGTGCACCACCACATTATGGGTGTCAGGTCTGAGCATTCCTAGATGAACAGTTTCCTGGAAAGTGGATTGGTCGTCGTGGGCCAGTTGAATGGCCCCCAAGGTCTCCCGATCTGACCCCCTTAGACTTTTATATTTGGGGTCATCTGAAGGCAATTGTCTATGCTGTGAAGATACGAGATGTGCAGCACCTGAAACTACGGATACTGGAATCCTGTGCTAGCATTTCTCCTGCGGTGTTGCTTTCAGTGTGTGAAGAGTGGGAGAAGAGGGTTGCATTGACAATCCAACACAATGGGCAGCACATTGAACACATTTTATAAGTGGTCAGAAACTTGTAAATAACTCATGAAAGAATAAAGTTACGTTAAAACCAATTCCCAATGAGTTTGATGTGTCACATGACCCTCTTCCTATTGAAAAAACAAAAGTTGGATTCAAAATGGCCGACTTCAAAATGGCCACCATGGTCACCACCTATCTTGAAAAGTTTCCCCCTCACATATACTAATGTGCCACAAACAAGAAGTTAATATCACCAACCATTCCCAGTTTATTAAGGTGTATCCATATAAATGGCCCACCCTGTATATTGGCCAAAACTGATGAATCTTTTTTTTTTGGATTTGTTTTATAGCAAAAAGTAAGAAATATTGTTCTTTTTTGCAAAATTGTCACTCTTTTTTTGTTTATAGTGGTGATCAGAAATGACGCAGAGATGATCAAATACCACAAAAAGAAAGCTCTATTTGTGGGAAAAAAAGGACGCAAATTTTGTTTGGGTACAACGTTGCATGACTGCGCAAATGTCATTCAAAATGCAGCAGCGTTGAAAGACGAAAATTGGTCTGGGCAGGAGGGTGGTTTAAGTGCCCAGTAAGCAAGTGATTAAAATGAGGACTTTTGATTTTTCATGTTCATGTCCCATAGACTGTAATAGGGTTTGCATGTTCGGGAGAACTTTTTGTCTGTTCCAGATGTTCTGGGGCGAACCGAACGGTGGGTGTTCAGCCCATCCCTACATACTGTGACCAAAGCAATACAGTGTTAAAGTGGTTGTCAACCCGTGACCACCACTTTAACCTACAGGTAAGCCTAGAATAAGGCTCACCTGTAGGTGCCCTGCATATCTCCCAAACCTGCTCGGTTCAGGAGATATGCAGTGTTTTGAATGTGCCGACGTCATGTCGGCACATGCGCAGTGAAGAAACGGCCTCCGTGCCGTTTCTCCACTGACCCTGTACTGTGACTGGCGGCTCCCGCGCGCATGCGTGGGAGTGACGTCACGTGACTCTGGCCAGTCACAGAGCCGGAGTCGCGGCCCCGGAAGGAAGAGGGGCAGAAGATGGACGCAGCCTGGAGCGGGGACATCGCTGGACGCCGCAGGCCTCGTTTCCAGGTAAGTGGCACATAATGAGATGCATAGTAGCCCATTATGCTTCTACTTTACAGGGTTATATTGAGGAAGTAAACGCTATCTTGGTTTACTTCCTATTTAACATAATAACACTGTACTAATCTAGGGAGGTGATCAGGATTTTTTTTTTTACACACTACAATTGCTTTTAATAATGATAGTCACTGTTATACGTAACCATTTTTTATGAATGAAATACATTAATTCAGTGTGCACCATTGCTATTATCTGTGATTGGCCACATGGTACAGATGGACTGTGAATGGTCCTGTCTGTACCATGTGATCACTGTGGCCAACCACAGAGATCAACACAAGAGTACACAATGAATGGTATGAATGGAAACCATTCATTGTGAACAATTGGCATGTGATCTGCTGTGACTGGTCACAGCGATCACATGGTACCGTACATTGATCTGACATCCACTGTGTTCAGTAGATACATCGGGTGACAAATTGTGCCACAGCGCAACCAGTGGGGCATGCACGAGGCGCAATACTGGGAGGACATCATTTGATGTCACCCAGAATGGGAGCGCTCTCACCCGGCTGTCATTCTACTAAAGGCTGGGCAAGAAGGGGTTAAGGCCACTGATACGTTTGGCACATAATTGCAAGAAATTGTTTTTTAATGATCTCTTAATATTTGTCTGAATATGTGATAAAGTACAATTGTATGTTTCTATCATATGGTCTTAGACTCATATTTAGCACCTTAAAAGTCCCACCCCAACTAAAGGACTGATTATGTACTGTATATTCCTAAATATGGACTGCGCTACACCAAGGTACATTAATGTGTATATACGAATATATGCAAATAGTATCAGAATGGCATATATTATATAAATATAAAATTGTGAAAATATATAGTATAAACAGATGTCTGTTAAAATATATCCAGTCCAATTTATAGGGTAGGTTTGTAACCTTAGGACATAAATCCACAAACATGAATATAAATGTAAGTCCCCAATTGAGTCAGAGACCATGCACACTCAATTTTGATGAATGTTCATAGAAACAAGTCCACATATGTATTAAAATAAGTTAGTAGCCACTGCGCTTAAACCAAACACAAGCTGCTAGCACAAATAGGTCTGAACAGAAAACCTCACAATTACTATATAAAATCAGGTGCAGCGCTATAAAAGATACAGTCCATATAAATCAATCCATATGGTGCATAAAAGGACACAAGACAAAAAGGGGGTGATCCTCAGTTGGATAGAGAGCCTCCACCGACATCCACACAAATTGCCTCTTACCGTCCTAATGGGACCCCTATTACGGAGGTCACTCTGGCCTGTATATGTAAAGATACACTGGAGGGGGAATCCACTACTGAAGCAACCGATTCTTCCTTTGCATCCCTGCGGATCACTGGGTAAACATCTCAACCACAGCAGCTCCAATCATCACCACCAGTAAAGGAGAAAAAATGCTAGATGGTGTAGTATGTATAAACAGCAATTTTTATTGTATAAAAGAGTACACTCACATAATTCCAACGATCGTAGGCAATAAAACACGTTTACGGTCTGTTTCCAACCAACAAGATGGCGGATCCGTTCGGAACGCAATGTCGTCACGCTAGCTGGCTCCACCCGACATCAATCTTATATGTGGATATGTAACAAGAAGTACGTGAGCTCAAAAGAATCAGCAGACACAAAGCAAAACACAACGGTATGGGGTCAGCAACTCTCAACGCGTTTCGTCCTCTAAGACGTCCCCCAGACGTGGCTTTTCAACACAGTTTATTTAACCACTTGCTGACCGCCCGCCGCAGTTTGATGGCAGCAAAGTGGTTAGTTTCTCGCAAACCGCCGTCACTTGACGGCGGCTGCGATAACTAGTATTGCGAGTGCGTGCTGCCAGAGGCACGCTCACATGCTCACTGTGTTCCGGAGGGGGCAGGGAGCGGGTAGGGTGGACTCGACCGCCGCTGGCAACCCACGATCACCCCCCCGGAGCAACAGAACGGAGGTCCTTGTATGTAAACACGGATCTCCGTTCTGACAGAGGGGAAAGGGCTGTGATCACAGGCTTCCTGTATATGGAAGCTGTGATCACTCCCCTCTCCCAGCCAGCCCAGCCCCTATACAGTTAGAACACACAGAGGGAACACAGTTAACCCTTAGAGCGCCCCCTCCAGGTTAACCCCTTCACTGCCAATGGCATTTACATAGTAATAGTGCATTTTCATAGCACTGATCGCTGTGTAAATGCCAATGATCCCAAAAAAGTGTCAAAATGGTCCGACGTGTCTGCCGCAATATCGCAGTACCGCTAAAAATCGCAGATCGCCGCCATTACTAGTAAAAAAAAAATAAAAATAAAAACTCCAGAAATGAATTCTCATGGTTCATAAATGCGGCAACTTTTGCGCAAACTAATCAATAAACGCCAATTGCGTTTTTGTTTACCAAAAATATGAAGAAGAATATAAATCGGCCAAAACTGGATTTGTATTTTAGCAAAAAGTCCTGAAGTGATTAATGTACAGTCTTTTACTTACATGTCACAGACGTAATAGAAAGCATAAAAACAGTGGGCCAGCTAAACTTTGGTAAAATCGGATGGCGATAACGTCAGCTCGTCCTCCTTAATGTACATTTTGTCTACGAGTAGACGTTGTTAAAGGGATAGGGCGCGCTGCTGACGTTCCACCCTTAAATACACTGTATCAATCTCCGTGTCAGAGAGGCGGTCGCTTGCCATATTAAGTAAGGGAAAACTGCCCAAACATATACAAATGAAGATATATGGAGATTGGCGGTGTCTAGACCCACATAACCCAACTGCTTGGTCCTCATGTAGCTATCCCGAATATTCCTAGACACCTATAGGTATCTTTTATATAAATATAACAAGCTATGTGAATGGGACTCCATATAAAAGGTCGTAATCCTAGTGGAACTTCTTTAAATGAATACCACAACAAGATAATAAATTATTTTTTAGAACTCTATAAAGGTTCAAATGTATTCAAATGGGAGATCGAATATCAACAGATATTGACCCCAATAAGAACAACATTTTATTTAAAATTCTCATATATGTTAAAGTGCCACCCCAATTGTTAATGGACAGTTAAAACAGAGCCATATATCTTAAATTAAATCAATGTGCAAACCGACCCCAATAAATATCAGTATTGTCCTAAGTCTTAAGAACTATGCCCAAGTATGAAGAGAAGGTATGCAGCAACCTTCCCTTCTACTGGCATAAAAAGGAACTAAAGGCTGATCACATCATCCTTAGCTAGCAAGGAGGATTAATTGGATTTCCCCAGTTAGTCTCTAGAAACCCATAAAAGCCAATTTTTCTAATTCAATATTGTATAAACATTCCTGTAGACAGAAAAAGTGGGACTAGTAGGCTCCTATTATAATATAAATACAAGAAAGGAGAGGTACTCCAAATAACGGGCTATTCTAAATTGAGACTAACGATTATAGGTGGCAAGTAATACCAGGGTTGAAAAAGATACTAGGGCCATTACTAAACTAGCCTAGTGGATAAAAAGTATTACCTCAACACCAATAGGACCATAAAAGGTGTGTGTGCCCTACCCTCGAAACTATAAAGGGAAAGACTGTAAAGACTTATCACATCCCCTAGAACTTAAAGATTGAATGAATAAATGGATGGATGATATGTGATCCTGTCTTGCCTGATGAGAGATCACGAATGATCCGAACGCACGCACCTCCCACTGTACTGACCCGGAAGTGACGCAGCGCTTGTGTGTGGGAACGCTCGGAGCCGGCTCCCTGTATCCTGGTTGCGCTGAAACCATCAGTGTGTCAGGTCCAGGCTCCTGGTCTATGGCTGCCACTTCATCGCCCTTCCTCCTATCACCCACGGATGATCCCTTTGGTGATTTTATCCTCTTCTCTTGTGAGTGTACCATTGCTCCTGTTTGTCCCATTAAAGGTGTTACTGCACTTAGAGGCGCTGTGGTTTTATGTTCTTGTTCAGAGAATCAATCCCACTGACATTGGGACGACCCGGGGGGCAGATAGGATCTTTATGCACTTTGGGAAGATAATAAATGACAGGTGTTCGAGGAGCCTGTGGAGATAAATATAAACTCTCATTTTTAGTGAGAATACCCTGTTTTAGGCCCTTTTCTATCAGACAATCTAACTTTTTCTTGTACATATGTTTGGGGTCCTTGACTAAAGGGCTATAGGTAGTTTGGTCATCCAAGATCTTATGCATTCCAGCCATATAATACTTTCGATCTAAGACTACAATACCGCCCCCCCCCCCTTTTCGGCGGGGCAGATAACAAGGTCTTTGTTCTCACACAAAGAGTCCAGACCTTCCTGTAAGTGCCTTTGTAATCTAACCTTTTTAAATTGCATCGTAACGAGATCTCGGAGGACAACATCTCTGAAAACCCTTAATGATGGAGTCAAAGATCCAGGGGGGTTAAACAGAGATGCACTCCTTAACCCTGAATGAACAAACCTGGAGGGGCCAAACTGGTTATTTACAATAGGATTTATCATAAAGTATTGCTTAATGCTTGCCTTGCGGACAAATTTATGGACATTCATATACACTTCAAATTTGTTTAAATTCCTTGGGGGGGGGGGGCATATTTTAACCCTTGATCTAAAATACGTTTCTCAGATTTTGTCAAGGTTTTGGAACTGAGATTGAAGATGCCAGTGGCTGTTGTACTTTTGGCCTTTTAAGATCATATGCACCTCCCCCCTCTGACTCCTCTTCTCGATCTAGGGGTCACTTTATTCCCTGAGTTTCCCAGGAAAAATCCCAACTGAGGTTTTGTGGGCCGGAGTAGCTACGTGTGCGGGCAGAACGCTTTCCATTACCAGGTACTACCTACATGGGGACATGTGCAGTCCATCCCGCCATGTTTGAGGCTTAGCGGAGCTCCCCGCAGACTTGTTTGGACCAATATATTCTCTCTTGGGAACGACCTAGTTCTACAAAGTGGTGATTCTGGGGGTGACCTGGGAGTGCAACCAGTTTCTCCCTGTTTTCATCCCTCCACCCCCCCCCCCCCCCCCACCCTCGCTCCTCTCCTATTTGGACAACAAATTGGGAGAAAATGTGTTTCTCCCTTTGGGATGAGGAAAATATAAGGAGGCCCTGACTTGGATTCCCCCGCCACACCTGTATAGAAGTATTTACTTGACCCTTTTCTACTTACAAACCTTCTTTTTCTGCACATTATCCTACTGAAGGACTCTTTGAGACAGATGAGTCAAATTAAAAATGTTCTGTAAATAAGCCCCTGACGAAAGGCTTGAACCTGAAACGGGGCTTTTCTCCCTTTGCATAGGACTGTGGAATGTTATTTACTCCTATACATACTCAACCGTTGATTTGTGCAATATATGCTGTAATCTTCTTTTGTTTTAAACAGATAACAGATTGATATACCCACATTTCTCTCATTGTTGTATGTGATTTTTATGGATGGACTTATGTGCAATAAATGTATATTTTCATACTAAGCAAATTCTAGAGTGTATTCTGTACCACTACCTCTAAAGTCCCAACAATAGGGGTCTCTTTTAGTCCATGGTCATTGGGATTGGTGGTGGTGACAGATGGACAGTGCTTCTCTGGGAGACCTTTTCATATTAATGTAGATTTAGACATTATTGCATTAATGGATAACTTGTGAACTGAATGATGAGTGTCAAATGTTGGCTTTTTTGCATCTATTGTAACATCGATTTGGTTGTCAGATGAGGCGGACGTGTAATTAATGCCATTCTCCACTTTAGATCTTTCTTCTTATATATTCCTCATTATATGAGGACTTGTTTGAGCACATCATCCATCCATTTATTTATTCAATCTTTAAGGGGACGTGATAAGTTTAGAGCTCCCCTTATAGTTTCAAGGGTAGGGTACACACAACTTTTATGGTCCTATTGGTGTTGAGGTAATAATTTTTATCCACTGGGATAGTTTAGTAATGGTCCTAGTGTTTTGCAACTCTAGTATTACTAGCCACCTATAATCTCAATTTAGAACAGCCCTTTATTTGGAGTACCTCTCCTTTCTTGTATTTATATTATAATAGGAGCCTGTCAGTCCCCCTTTTTCTGTCTACAGGAATGTTTATACAATATTGGATTTGAGAAATTGGCTTTTATGGGTTCCTAGAGACTAATTGGGGAATCCAATTAATCCTCCTTGATAGCTAAGGATGATGTGATAAGCCTGTAGTTCCTTTTTATCCCAGTAGATGGGGAGGTTGCTGCATACCTTATCTTCATACTTGGGCATAGTTCTTAAGACTTAGGACAATTCTGATATTTATTGGGCCCTTTTGCACATTGATTTAATTTAAGATATATGGCCCCGTTTTAACTGTCCATTAACAATTGGTGTGGCACTTTAACCTATATGAAAATTTTAAATAAAACGTTGTTTTCATGGGGGTCAATATCTGTTGATATTCGGTCTCCCATTTGAATACATTTGAACTTTTATAGAGTTCTAAAAAATATTTTATTATCCTGTAGTGGTATTCATTTAAAGAAGTTCAATTAGGATTATGACCTTTTATATGGAGTCCCATTCACATAACTTGTTATATTTATATAACACATACCTATAGGTGTCTAGGAATATTTGGGATAGATACATAAGGACCAAGCAGTTGGGTTAGATGGGTCTAGACACCGCCAATCTCCATATATCTTCATTTGTATATGTTTGGGCAGTTTTCCCTTACTTAATATGGTGGACGGCCGCTTCTCTGACACAGAGATTGATGCAGTGTATTTAAGGGCGGAACGTCAGCAGCACGTCCTATCCCTTTGACAATGTCTACTTGCAGACAAAACGTACTTCAGGGAGGACGCACTGACGTCACCGCCTTTCGATTTTACCAATGCTCAGCTGGCCAGCTGTTTTTATGCTTTCTATTACATCTGACATGTAAGTGCTAGACTGTATATTAAATAAACTGTGTTGCTAACAATATCACACTATTGGAGCCGTTGTTTTGTATGGTGGACACTGGCATAACGTGGGAGCGGATCTGAAAGGTGCAACCTACGGTACAGTTATTAGGGTGGAGAGGAGCCCTTCCCAATCCCCAAGGGCACCCTGGCTTGGTGAAAAGCCATTGCGCTTTTCTGCTTACATCTGGTAAGCACATACATTATTTGGTGATGGATTCTCACATGATCACTTTTTGTTTTGTGAGCACTGGGTGCCCATGCTCCCCTTCCCTTTGCCATACATATGTGGACTTGTTTCCATGAGCATTCATCAATAGTGTGCATGGTCTCTGACTCAATTGGGGACTTACATTTATATTCCTGTTTGTGGATTTATGTCCTAAGGTTACAAACCTACCTTATAAATTGGACTGGATATATTTTAACAGACATCTGTTTATGCTATATATTTTCACAATTTTATATTTTTTAAATATGTGCCTTTCTGATACTATTTGCATATATTCGTATATACACATTAATGTACCTTGGTGTAGTGCAGCCCATATTTAGGAATATTGTTTATTATACCTTGTTGTGGGTTGGGCTTGCTGCTTGCCCCTTTATTTTTAGCGTGCCATTAGCGCGGTATATTTATTAATATGTACTGTTTATGATTTTTAGGGATGTGATACCCTTGGATACTCCTGGCACCATAAAGCAATTTTTCTTAGAAGATAAATGTATATAACAATTAACATTCAATATTCTGTTGCAGGCAGTCTGTGGTGGAATATTAAGAGGAACAGGAAGGCAAAAAATTGGTGCTGTTACAATTTTCTTTTGCTATTTCCTTATTGGCATTCCGGTTGGATTATCGCTGATGTTTCCAGCAAAACTTGGGGTTATGGGTATGATCATTTACTGTATATATGGCAGGAATATATATATGTGTATACAATGATTCTGTCTGCCTAATACTTACCTGTAATTGTTAGATGAGCAATATCAGCTGAATTTCGCTTTGCTAATACAGATTGGTTGTTACATGACCTGCAGCTATAGTCATAGAATGAGGACAGATAAGAAAGTAACTAGTGTGATGGCATTACTAGGTTTGGTGTCACCTGCTGAGGTAAAACATTGTGTCAACCCCCTCCCACTAGCCTGCCACAGTGCTCCCCCCACTGCCACATGGCAGCCACCTTTGATGCAACCAGGGGTGTTTTATGAAAGCAGTGGGCCTGTGTGCAAGATCATATTTGTTAAAAAGAAGGGGGTTTGGTTGGTGCCGCGCTGATGGTATGAAAATATATAGTTGTATGGTAGGTAGAACTGCTGCCCCTATTATTGCCCCCAAAGAGGGGAACAAGAGTATAGAGTGATATGAAGAGGAGTAGGTATGGCGCTGTTCTAATATACACTAGCAATACAATGTGGTTCTTACAATGCTCAGCTTAAATCAGTATAAAACAATTCTTAAAACCAAGGTGCAGAAGAAAAAGGTCCTTTTTAAAATGGTGCTTACAATGCTCAGCTTAAAACCAAACTGCAGAAAAAATATTTTGTGCATTTAATGATGGTGATAAAGGTGACTTGTGCTCCTCCTTAAATATACATGGTCATGAGATAATCAACATAAATCCTGTGTATCAAAGTTATGCAGATAAAAAAGTTTATAAAGTACAATGTTCAACACTCAAGCTTTGAATTCTTAAGGGTGTCCTAAAATTCACCACTGCCCCTTCCCAGGCTACAATGCCAACTTGTATACTAAGGACCTGCCCAGCGCCACAAGCTGTACAATCACATTAAAGTCCGCAGCCTTGACCCACATTTTCCCATCGACATGATGGGCGGCCGGCGGGGTAGGGCATTCCAGCACCTTGGGACACAGAAAGCTCCCACCAGGGGTGTCACTAGGTGGCAGGGTCTTAGCCCCCCCCCCCGCTCAAGGCTGTAGAGTTGCCTGCTAAACACAACATTGGGTTGCTTCACTCTCACCCTCACTGCCTCATACCGATGTGTGACCCGCAATTAATTAACACATCTGCCCCCACTCAGTAGGTTTAACTGTAACTGCTGACCTGTATGACGAGAATAACATGTACGTTTTAATTATATGCCTTGAGAAATGTATACTTTACTGACTTATATGACTTGTATACCTTGCTTGCTAAACCAATAAAAATGTTGCAATGAAAAAAAAAAAAAAGGACAATGTTCAATATTGGTGATAAGGTGACTTGTGTTCTTCCTTGATTGCTCCCTCTGGTGGTGCAGGGCAAACCTTGGCAAACTCTTGGTGCTCCTAGTGCTTGGGTGATAATAAAGGGTAGATGTATGCTTACCAGATAGTTTCACCCCTCTGCGGGATACAGCACATTCACTGTCCTACGCCACTGTGCAGCGGGTCCAGCCTGGACCTTGTAGTCTGCCTTGGTGGTGTCCTTTCCCGCGGTCACATGCGTGTGTGAAAAATAAAGAGGTTCCCATGGAGTAGTACCGTTTAAAATGACATTTTATTTAAATGGTAACAATTTCCAAAGCAATAAAAGTATAATAAAACAAGCTTAAAACCAGCTTGAAGTGGAAATGAAGCACATAAGCAACGCTCTACCAGTTTTGTCGTACTGACATCATCTGGAGCGTTGCGGTAATGCTATACCTCCTTATCTTATATACTGTCTAATGATCCCTGACCTTGGCCATGTGCTCGGTGGCCATTTTTGGTGGGACCAGTTTGGACATTCTCAACCTAAGGGGATAAAGAGATCTTGTCCCTTTGTATTTACTTTAAGGTCATCACAAAGGACAAGGGGGCACTCTTTACGTCTAGAGGAAAAAAGATTTCATCTACAAATACGGAAAGGTTTCTTCACAGTAAGAGCTGTGAAAATGTGGAATAGACTCCCCCCAGAGGTGGTTTTGGCCAGCACGGTTGATTGCTTTAAAAAAGGCCTGGATTCTTTCCTTAATGTAAATAATATAACTGGGTACTAACATCTTTAGGTAAAGTTGATCCAGGGTGAATCCGATTGCCTCTCGGGGAATCAGGAAGGAATTTTTTCCCCCGTTATAGCAAATTGGATCCATGCTTTGCTGGGGTTTTTTGCCTTCCTCTGGATCAACTGTGGGTGAAGGATTGTATATGGGATTATTTGGTTGTATGTGTGTATGTGTGTATATATATATATATATATATATATATATATATATACATTTTTTTTTTTGGTTGAACTGGATGGACTTGTGTCTTTTTTCAACCTGACTAACTATGTAACTATGTAACTATGTATTGTATATTTGTATATTTACATGGGGTGATGTAACTTTATACTGTCTGCGAAATAAAGGATAGAACATGTGGGTGATTCCAACCGTGTATATCTCGTCTCATGTCGGGAATGGCCCAAATGTATTATTAAAGGGGTCGTTTGGGTGAGTGAACATCGGCCTCTATAGGTTAAAAAAATAAAAATGAAAATGAACTAATACAAAGAGTATTCCGAATTGACCTGTTTTCAACAAGACTGTGAAACTGGTGCATCTGATGTTTCATCTATACTGGTTGGGTCCAAAAGGTGGAGGAATTGCATTAGTGCAAGGACTATTGGTTATATTGTGTCTGGGAAGCGGTGTAGTTTTTGTTGCTGGGGTCATTTCTCCCTTAAAGGGGAAGTGCTTGACAAATGGTGTGAAAAGAAAAAATTAGAAATAAAATTAAATTAAACTGGAGATCCAATTGTGTGTGAGATCTGGGTCTCTAGTTGGATGCATTAAAATATCAAAAGTATAAATGTTGGAAAAAATATATTATAGAAAAATGTGAATGAAAGGTCCCTGTTAGCACCAACCTCCTAGTTGTAAGGTGCCTGTCTTGTGAATAGGACCTATTTGCTGGTTATTTATCATATGTACAAATAACCTTCTTATATATAAAAAGTATTATATATAAAATATAAAATTAAAATGTAAAAATGATATATAGAAAAATCATAAAAAAAATATATATAAAAAATTCCTAATGGGACGTTTAGCTGGCTGTGGATATCCTCAAGAGAGGAAATGGAATGTCTGAGGGGGATAAAAATTGTGTCAACTGCATAAAAATGATGGTTCTAGTACTGGTGGTAGTGGTATTAGTAGTATTAGTATGGTTTGGTGTTATATCTGTCCAGTATTTTGGAGATGGGACACTGATACGTTTTGGGAGAGGATACTAGTGATCGACAAGTCCTGCATGGTGTCTATATACTGAAAACATGGTATCTCCTATCCAATAGTTAAAACGTTGTTCTAAGTTCTAACAATGACTTGAGGTTATCAATCATTTCAAGATGATAAGGTCTGGTGAAGCAGACTGGCAGTCATACTGGAGTGGGAATCTGAGACCCCTTGCGTCAAACATAAAAATGTCAAATAATAGTTACTTCAAATATGGTCCGTAGAGATAGGAATGGAAAAATTGGTGGGTAGAATAGAATTAGGCAGAATATAGATAGAATAGGATATGAAGAATAGTATATATGAAATGTTTGTGTCGTTATGCCATTTAAAGATGCATGGGAATACGGGGTTGGTGGATCCCAGTTATGTAATAATGTTACTGGGAGTGAATGTTTAATAATTGGTGAGGAAGCAATTGAGGTCTATATCAATGTTCATTCCTTCCGGTTGGAGGGTGTCCAGTAAAAAGATCCATTTAGTTTCATTTTGTGACACCTTTATTTTCTTATTATCACCTCTCCAGTGTCCTTTAAATATGTCAATCCCGTAGAACACCAACTGGGATGGATCTTGGTGGTGATAGTCTCTGAAGTGTCTAGAAACACTATGGTTATTAAAGCCCTTTCTGATGTTCTTTATATGTTCTCTTATTCTTATAAATAATGGTCTAGTGGTTCTACCTACATATTGTAATTGACTAGGGCATTCCAGCACGTAGGTGACATGGGTGCTGGTGCAGGTGATAAGTTCATTGATTTTGTATTCTCTCCCGTTTGTTGTGCATTTGAAGTGGGTCTTCCTCTTGTTTGTCTGTTTGCTGGTTCTGCATGGTAGACATTTCCCACATTTGTGGAAACCTTTTATACCTTCTGCTACCCTAATTTGTTTGGGGGAATCTATGGCATTGTGTACTAATTTGTTTCTTAGGGAGGGGGCTTTTCTATAGATACATTTTGGGTTCTGTGGTAGAATGTTTCTTAAAGTTTTGATGGTTAGTAGTATGTTCCAGTGCTTTTTTCACAATTTTCTTCACTGATTTGTATTGTTTATTAAAACCTGTTAAGAAGGCTGATTCCAGATGGTTGGTTTTCTTTTTCTCCTTGTCGTGGGTGTTGTTCTTGATCATGTTGTTTCTATCCATCTTTTTTCTTTTAGGTTGTTCAGTTCCTTTTTCATATATCCTTTGTCTACAAATCTATCAATTAGGGTGTTGGCTTGTTTTTCATAGTCCTCCAGTTTGCTGCAATTTCTGTATATTCTCAAAAGTTAACATTTCGGTATATTTTTGATCCATTTTGGGTGATGGCAGATGCTGATTGGAATATAGCCATTTCTGTCTGTTTTTTTTTTTTTTAAAAACGTCCTTGTTTGTAATGTTACATTTTTTATGTATTTTGGGCAGATAATAAATAATTGGTGTTTTAGTGGTTTCCGGTAGAAGGTATTTGGCTTCCTTTTTTGTCAAAATCCCCAATTCTTTCCCTTTTTTTTATGTACTTTTTTAACTTATTTCTATATTCTGTTTTGGGATTGTTTTTGAGTTTTTTATATGTGTTCTCCTCATTAAGTAGTTTCTGCACTTCGGCCTCATAATCTTTTTTATTTAAAATCACTAGTCCTCCTCCTTTGTCCGACGGTCGTATGATTACATGTTTTTTCTTCTCAATTTCCTTGATGGAGTCCCAAATGTGTTTATTTTTGTTTTATTCGTCTTTAATCTCTTGATGTCTCTTACCACCAATCTTTTGAAGACATCCAGGCTTTCATTGTTAGGTGTCTTGGGGTTGAAAGTAGATTTGCTTCTTAGTTCTGTGTGTTTATAATATGTTTGGGTTTGTTCTTGTTGTTTCTCCTTTTTGAGAGAAAAACATTTTTTGATGTGTTTTCTGGTGAACTCGTGTAGGTCAATGTATGTTTTAAATTTGTCTAAATCATTTTCTGGGGCATTTTTTAGGCCTAGATCTCGTAATTTAAGTTCTTCATCATTGAATGTGGTATCTGTCAAGTTGAAGATGCCATGCTCTAGTATTCTCCTTCTTTTTCTTGCAGTCACCTCGCTTTCCTCTGGTTCTCTTTCTCTTTCCCATCTTGGGGGGTTGGTCTCCCTGTGCCTCCATCGACTGTGGTCTTGTTCTCTGTAATTGTTCCGGTGTGCCTTGTATTCTCGTCTTTGTGGCCCCATGTTGGTTGACCTCCCTGGTGTCTTGGGTGTTCCCATCTGATAAAATGTATTGGGGGTCCCCATCCTCTTGACAGAAAAAATTAAAGTGGGAAATAGCGCTGCTCTGTATTTCTGCTCTTATAATTTCCAGGATGCTGATAAATAAAATAAACTTCAATTCAATACATCGTTATTGTGTGCAGGTGTCTTTCGGTGGGACACCAATTAATCAGCAAGCCGCAATCGATATCAGCTTGTAAGGTGGATATAGGTATTATAAGTACAAAATTAAAAGCTGTTTGGTCACTGTTTGTGGATTCAAATTAAAGTGACATGTGCATGTGATAAATGTGTAACCTCATAAATAAGTTGCAACATACAATTTGATCACCTCCAGTAATTAAACAAATAAATAAAATGCAATCAATAAATACACATAAAAACCATCAAAATTGTGTGCAATCTCATCAAAATTAGGTGCAAAAGCGTATCTATGCTATTAAATGACTATATATGTATTTTCTAGGTATCTCTTAAATACTTCTAGAGTGGAAAAAGGTACGAAGTGCAAAATTGCAAATATTCAAACATGTGCAAATGCCAACAAGTGCCTATACAATGGTTAATGTGCTTCAAAGAAATATATTTAAAAAAGAAAAGTAAAAAAGGAATAGAAAGGAATAAAAAGGAGATCCCTTGTAGAATTGCAAGAGATGTGCTCAATGTGTGAAACTAAATGTTCAAAACCGCAATTAGAAATTTTTTTGCAGCAAGTGCCTGTAAAGTGTCCAAAGTGCCTAAACAGGGAATATGTCGAATTTTTTGAATTTTTTCGAATTTTTTCGTATGGATCGAAAAAACCTTTGCCAGAATTGCAAAGGTGTGTGGGATGCCGGCAGAGTGTCCAAAGTGCCTGCAGAGAAGATATATTGAATTATTGCGTGTGCCTCAGAAGAAAATCTCCGTTATATTTAAAGGTGTTCCTATGCGTAAAGTTCAACTTTTAAAGAGTTCTTGGGTGATGTTGTCCCTTGTTGTGCTGGTATTTTCACTCCACAACGTGTACCGAGTGTTCACCACTATTCACTGCACACATGAGGCCACTCACCAGAGAGCGTCCCCCACTGAAGGGGCGCACGCTTGGTAGAACTGCTGTCTTGCCTCACCGTCAGGAATGTTGTATTTTACCACGGTACTCCTGGATATGTTTCTGTGGGGAGATCGCTGTGTCTCACCCTTCCCGTTCGTTTTCCAACCAAAAAGAGAAACACAGGATCTTGCGCAATATTGTTGATGCAGTAGTTTTATTTAATCTTTGCTAAGAATAACACTCACATGTTTATGTGGAATTGACAGCCCATAACATCAAAAGAGCGTGTCCGCCTTGCTCAAAGTGTTCCAAGGTCCCGTGACCGGAAATGACGTATGACGTTGTTAGGCTCCGCCCTACGCGTTTCGTCTATGGACGTCTACTGGAGCGGTGGCGTCACACATTATGTCTGGTCCTTTTATACTCGCCTATAATTTGTCGCCTCCTCCCAGGAGGGCGGCCATCTTTTTGGTGTCTAAAGTATATGCAGCGTCGCCTGTAATTTGTCGCCTCCTCACAGGAGGGGCGGCCATTTTTTTGGTGTCTAAAATTTGTAAAGCGTCGCCTGAAAGGCGGCGGCTATTGGAGCGACTACTATTTACAATGTTAATGTTACATGTTATGGCCTCCTCTTTTCAGAGAGGGGGGGTTTGACGGTATTCTCGGGTATAGATGGAATCAACCGTGAACATGACGTTTCACAACATATAAAAACATTATTAAAACTGTTGCCAAAGTATATTGAAAAAAGTTAAAAATTAAAAGTATATTTATCTTGTAATTACCGAATACAACTACACAGCAAATGGATACCTATGATATGGGAACACATGAAAAAAGAAAGAAAGAAAGGAATATAATAAGTTTTGTTGTAGAAAAATGATAAGATGATAAAAAGTGATAAGATGATAAAAATGATAAAAATGATAAATGCGTTAAAGATTTGAATGGGGAAAGGATGAATTTCAAAAATATATAAATAAAATGAAATATATATATAATGGAAGACCTTAAGAGCTTAGGAAAAGTTTTTTCCCAAAACTGAAAAAATGAAAAAATATAAATATATTAAATGTAATGTAATGTAAATTCAAAAATGTAAATTCAAAAATATATAAAATGTATGAAAGGAGAGGGTGGGACTCTCTTAGTTTCCTAAGTATACACCTGTGTATATACACTGGATAAAGGACTATGTCCATTTATAAGACACTTATAGCACGTGTGAAGGGGATCGTAAGTAGAAGAGTTGGTATCGGACTTGATGTAGAAATTAGCATGAGAGAGATATATATAAGAGATATATATAAGAGATCGGTGGACACTTAAAGTGAAAGACTTGAAAGGAATTGAAAGACATGAAAGGGGATGAAGAAGAATTCTTAGTCACTATTGACGTTAATTCCCTATACACAAGTATAGTACAGAAGGATGCATCAAAAAGTACAGAATGGGCCCTCCACAAATACACAAAATACAAACAAAAACAAATTGAATTTATTTTGGAAGGATTGGAAATGGCTATGACAGGTAGCTACTTTTGGTACAAGGGGAAGTTCTACTCACAGACTAAAGGAGTAACAATGGGGGCCAAATTCGCCCCAAGTGTAGCAAATAAAGTACTTAACAAATGGGAGGAAGAAACCATACATCATGTAAATCGACCAGAATTAACATTTTATCGGAGATACATAGATGTCATCTTTTTAATCTGGAAAGGAACGGAAGAAAAATTGAAAGAATTTATCAACAACCTGAATCAGAATAAATATGGACTGTCGTTTACAGGAAAATGGAGTACGGCAGAAATAGATTATTTGGACTTAACTATTTTTAAACACAATGGACAATTACAAACCAAATCATTTTTTAAAAAAACTGATAGAAACGGTTACATTCCCAAAACCAGCTGCCACCACCCTAGGTGGATTGGGAATATCCCTAAAGGGCAATTCATTCGAATCCTGAGAAACTGCAGTAATAGCAATCACTATAAAGAACAAACAGATATTCTAATAAACAGATTTGTAGAAAAAGGATATAACAAGAGGAACCTGGAAATAACAAGAGACGAATTAAAAGAAATGAATAGAGCAGAAATGTTAATCACTGGACGAAAAAAAGAAAAAAATCTGAGAGATAATGAGTTGGCCTTTTTAACGGATTTTAACAGACATTATAGGAAAATAGAAAAAATTTTCAATAAACATTGGTCCATATTAAAAACAGATAGAGTCCTGAATTCTCTCCTTCCAAATAAACCAAGATTTATTTATCGAAAAGCCCCTACAATTCGAACAAAATTGGTACGGAGTATACTAGACCCCCCCGAAAAGGAGAAAAGTGGCTCCCAATCTAAAGGGTTTCTATAAATGCAAACTTTGTCTACCGTGCAGAACAAGTAAGAAAGGAGAAAATAAGATAACTACTTTCACATCGAACTCCACAGGGGAGAGGTTTAAAATCAGAGACCTCATTACTTGTAAGACTGCCCATGTCACTTATCTCTTGGAATGTCCATGTAAACTACAATATATAGGACGCACAACCAGACCACTGTACAAGAGGATCTGGGAACACATTAAGAATATTAAAAAAGGATTCCCCCAACATAGCGTCTCAAGGCATTTTAGGGATTACCACCAAAAAGATCCCTCCGGATTATCCTTCTGTGGAATAGATAAAATTACAAACCATTGGAGAGGAGATGATCTGACAAAGAAAATATCACAGAATGAGACCAAATGGATCTACCTAACGAATACTCTCCAGCCCCAAGGAATGAATATAGAAATTGATTTAAATAGTTTTATTACAGACTTTTAAATATTTTTAAATATCTATACCACAGACCTTTGAAACCTTCTCGTTAGAGCATCCCACCAAACAAAGCTTGCACTCTTTCCCACAGAATTAATATAATAATTATAGTAAGAAAGTACAGTATAAAATTAAAAAGATACATCACAAATTTAGTACTCATAAAAGAAGAACTAGAATCATCTCGTATATATTTTTAATATTTTAAATATATTTTTATTTTTAATATTTTTAACAATTTTAATAATCTACTACTGTAATTATACATAACTCCAAGGCACTTTAAGTGTCCACCGATCTCTTATATATATCTCTTATATATATCTCTCTCATGCTAATTTCTACATCAAGTCCGATACCAACTCTTCTACTTACGATCCCCTTCACACGTGCTATAAGTGTCTTATAAATGGACATGGTCCTTTATCCAGTGTATATACACAGGTGTATACTTAGGAAACTAAGAAAGTCCCACCCTCTCCTTTCATACATTTTATACATTTTATATATTTTTGAATTTACATTTTTGAATTTACATTACATTACATTTAATATATTTATATTTTTTCATTTTTTCAGTTTTGGGAAAAAACTTTTTTCCTAAGCTCTTAAGGTCTTCCATTATATATATATTTCATTTTATTTATATATTTTTGAATTCATCCTTTCCCCATTCAAATCTTTAACGCATTTATCATTTTTATCATTTTTATCATCTTATCACTCTTTATCATCTTATCATTTTTCTACAACAAAACTTATTATATTCCTTTCTTTCTTTCTTTTTTCATGTGTTCCCATATCATAGGTATCCATTTGCTGTGTAGTTGTATTCGGTTATATTTATATAATTTACATTACATTACATTTAAGTTTTTACATTTAAGTTTTTATATATTTTACATATTTTACATACTTTCCTCTCCCACCCTGAAAGAATCAAAGGATTCATATGTGGACACATATATGTGACCTATTTCCTGGTACAGGTAAATATTCTGTGAATATCGTGCACACTTCCCCTAGCATTCATCTTCTCAACC
>BLSH010212890.1:948218-971877 GCA_018402905.1 Glandirana rugosa | reverse complement strand
AATTAAAAACTCCAAAAATGAATTCTCATCATCCGTAAACGCGACCACTTTTGCGCAAACCAATCAATAAACGCCGATTGCGATTTTATTTATCGCAAATATGAGGAAGAATATAAATCGGCCAAAAACGGTGAAAAAAAATGTTTTTTTATATTTTTTTTTTTGGATTTGTATTTTAGGAAAAAGTAAGAAATTTGGGTTTTTTTGCAAAATTGTCGCTCTTCTTTTGTTTATAGCGGCGATCAGAAATGACGCAGCGGTGATCAAATACCACCAAAAGAAAGCTCTGTTTGTGGGAAAAAAAGGACGCAAATTTAGTTTGGGTACAACGTCGCACGACCGCGCAATTGTCAGTTAAAGCGACGCAGCGCCGAATCGCAAAAAGGGCTCCGGTCCTAAAGCTGGAAATCCTTCCGGGGCTGAAGTGGTTAAAAGGACCTTTTTTTTTTCCTCTGCATCTTGGTTTTAAGAATTGTTTTATACTGATTTAAGCTGAGCATTCTAAGTACCACGTTGTATTGCTAGTGTATATTAGAACAGCGCCATACCTACTCCTGTTCATATCACTCTAAGATCATATTTGGGCCCTAATACCAGAGAAAGCAATGCAGTGCACACAGCGCTCCACAGCAAGAATTAGGTGTGGTTTTTCAGGGCTCTAGGTAGTGCCTGCTGCTTACACAGTACAGTAAAGATACTGATGATTGAGGGGTTAAATGCTTTGTGTGGCCATTTGGCTCCCACTCAGCATGGACAATCCACTGGAAGCACATTTTTTACTGAGAACCTGAAATATGACAGAAAGTCCTACTAAAAAGCGGGGAAGAGGGGATGGAGTAATAGAGACAGAAGGGGTAGGGAGGAGAGATAGGGATAGGAAGGAGAGAGAGAGATGGAGGAGATGGCCAAGAAGAAAAATGGAAGAAGGGGAGAGAGGGAGGGGGAAAGTGGTGGGGGTTGAGAGAGAGTGGGGGGGGTTGAGTGTGAGGGGGTTGAGAGAGTGAGGGGGGTTGAGAGAGCATAGGAGGGGTGAAAGAGAGTGGTGTAAGTTGAGAGAGAGAGGGGTTGAGAATGATGCGGCTGAGAGAGAGTAGGGGGTTGAGAGAGAGAGAGGGGAGGTGAGAGAGAGTGGGGGGCTGAGAGGGGGGGAGTGGGGGGTTGAGAGAGAGAGAGGGAAAAGAGAGAGGAGAGAGAGAGAAGGGTGTGAGAGAGAGGGGGGCTTCCCTATCCTCCCATACTACACCCAGAGACTCCCCCAACCCCACCCCTCCAAAAAAAAAAACTACACCGGGAGATCACCCACCTCAAAAAACAAGTGTATACTGCAATCTTTATAATTATATCAGCAGGGATCCCTGGTCACTACATCGGCTGTGGTGAAGGAGTCAGTGTCCAGTCATGCCACCTAATATTTATGGCCTCTCACCTTCACCGTCACTTCTTACCAGCTGTGTGTACGATCACAGCCCAGTACTCCAACCCGCTCTGCCACCATAAGCGAGCTACTTCTGGGTAGGGATGGGCCGAACACCCCCTGGTTCGGTCCAGACAAGAACTTGCGAACAGGCAAAACATTTGTGTGAATAGGCGAACCCCATTAAAGTCAATGGGACACGAACATGAAAAATCAAAAGTGCTCATTTTAAAGGCTTATTTGCAAGTTATTGCCATAAAAAGTGTATATGAAGAAGTCTATATGAATGAGTATGGTACCCATTTACCAAAAAAGTGTTAAAAAAGAAAAAACCACAGTAGACAATTAGGGACAAGTCCTTTATTAAAAAAGAAAAAAAAGTGTCCCCCGTTATAATCCATCGCCAATCACAGCGTGCGACGACCCAAAATAAAAAAAAACAGCTCCTCCCTAATGGGAGGGCTCCCGCCGACTGCTGTCTCTTTCCATTTGACTGGGTGACTCAGACACAGGACGTCAGAAGGGGGTGGGGTCACCAGCTTACGTCACTGAATGACCCTGCCCTAGCCTTTATAAGAACTGTCAGACGGGAAAAAGACAGCAATTGGCGGGAAAAATAAATATATATGTTCAGAGCTAATATAAAATCTGAATAAATAAATAGATAATAATAATAAATAAATATGCAAACAACATATGTGCGTATATAACAAAAGTCCACTTAAATGGTCTTATCAGGACCACCAATATACAGTCAGGTTCATAAATATTGGGAAATCGACACAATTCTAATCTTTTTGACTCTATACACCACCACAACGGATTTAAAATGAAACGAACAAGATGTGCTTTAACTGCAGACTTTCAGCTTTAATTTGAGGGTATTTACATCCAAATCAGGTGAACGGTGTAGGAATTACAACAGTTTGTATATGTGCCTCCCACTTTTTAAGGGGTCAAAAGTAATGGGACAGATTAACAATCATAAATCAAACTTTCACTTTTTAATACTTGGTTGCAAATCCTTTGCAGTCAATTACAGCCTTAAGTCTGAAACGCATAGACATCACCAGACGCTGGGTTTCATCCCTGGTGATGCTCTGCCAGGCCTCTACTGCAACTGTTTCCAGTTCCTGCTTGTTCTTGTGGCATTTTCCCTTCAGTTTTGTCTTCAACAAGTGAAATGCATGCTCAATCGGATTCAGGTCAGGTGATTGACTTGGCCATTGCATAACATTCCACTTCTTTCCCTTAAAAAACTCTTTGGCTGCTTTCGCAGTATGCTTTGGGTCATTCTCCATCTGCACTTCTGAAGCATTTGGCTGAATATGAGCAGATAATATTGCCCGAAACACTTCAGAATTCATCCGGCTGCTTTTTTCAGCAGTCACATCAATAAATACAAGAGAACCAGTTCCATTGGCAGCCATACATGCCCACGCCATGACACTACCACCACCATGCTTCACTGATGAAGTGGTATGCTTTGGATCATGAGCAGTTCCTTTCCTTCTCTATACTCTTCTCTTCCCATCACTCTGGTACAAGTTGATCTTGGTCTCATCTGTACATAGGATGTTATTCCAGAACTGTGAAGGCTTTTTTAGATGTTGTTTGGCAAACTCTAATCTGGCCTTCCTGTTTTTGAGGCTCACCAATGGTTTACATCTTGTGGTGAACCCTCTGAATTCACTCTGTTGAAGTCTTCTCATGATTGTTGATCTTGACACACATACACCTACCTCCTGGAGAGTGTTGTTGATCTGGCCAACTGTTGTGAAGGGTATTTTCTTCACCAGGGAAAGAATTCTTCGGTCATCCACCACAGTTGTTTTCCGTGGTCTTCCAGGTCTTTTGGTGTTGCTGAGCTCACCGGTGTGTTCTTTCTTTTTAATGTTTTTGCTATCTCTCTGATGGGTTTGTTTTGTTTTTTTCAGTCTAATGATGGCTTGCTTCACTGATAGTGACAGCTCTTTGGATCTCATATTGCGAGTCGACAGCAACAGATTCCAAATGCAAATAGCACATTTGAAATGAACTCTGGACCTTTTATCTGCTCCTTGTAAATGGGATAATGAGGGAATAGCACACATCTGGCCATGGAACAGCTGAGCAGCCAATTGTCCCATTACTTTTGGTCCCTTAAAAAGTGAGAGGCACATATACAAACTGTTGTAATTCCTACACCGTTCACCTGATTTGGATGTAAATACTCTCAAATTAAAGCTGAAAGTCTGCAGTTAAAGCACATCTTGTCTGTTTCATTTCAAATCCATTGTGGTGGTGTATAGAGCCAAAAAGATTATGATTGTGTTGATGTCCCAATATTTATGGACCTGACTGTATATAAAAAGTCATAAATGTGCAAAAAACATGCAAAAGTGCAAAGTGCAAAAATAGAAAAATATAGTCTTTACAGTGTTACTCAGTGAAGTAAATACAAAACGGCAAGAGTATATTGAGTGCTAAATAGTCCATTGGAGTTTTATTCCTCAAGGTGAATCACGAGAAATATTGTAATTAGGTATATTAAATATAGATGAACAATCTCAGAAGAAAATCCACACAAATGCATAGATGCGTATCCAAACTGATAGCATTTTTTTCTCAATCCAATCCAAAGCGGTAGCCCTCCAATCCAGTAGGCAATGAGTGATCACACAGTGAGAGTGGTGAGGTTAAACGCTTACCAGATATGGTGGACACAAGTGCCATATGACAATGTGGGTCAATCAGGCTTGATTGGAGAATATGCCGCTGATGGAAATCAACTGTGGCAGGATCTAGGTCCGGTAGATGGTTTGCATCATCTCACAAATGGTCCACATCCAGACAGAATATCCCAGTTGTGTCCAGAATTGGAAGTTACAAACCCATGTACATGTATAAAAACAAAAGGCTTCACATAGTGTGACTCCAAAAAGGGTAAAATTTATTGGACTAAAAATGTACACTTACAAGAAAATTCATATAGCCAGCTTTTCATAAGAATCAATAAAATCACAATCTGCAATGTTCACTCGGTCAATGGACCCCATATGATGTCCATTCAGACAAAATGCATTGTTTGAGGACCATGTGAACATCGCGGGACCCCAAAGCACCCTCCCCATGTTGAGGGCATGTGGCCTGGTACGGTTTGGAGGCGGGGGGGCGCTCGCTCATCCCCCCCCCCTCCTGCCCTGCCAGGCTGTGTGCTCGGATAAGGGTCTGGTATGGATTTTGGGGGACCCTATGCCAATTTAGAAAAAAAAAATGGTGTGGAGTACCCCTTAAAATCTATGCCAGACCCCTATCTGAGCATACACTGTATATAGTCTACACTGAATATAGCATATATATATATATATATATATATATATACACACAGTATCATACAAAAGTGGGTACGCCCCTCACACTTTTGTAAATATTTTATTATATCTTTTCATGTGACAGCCCTGAAGAAATGACACTTTGCTACAATGTAAAGTAGTGAGTTTACAGCTTGTATAACAGTGTACATTTGCTGCCCCCTCAAAATAATTCAACACACAGTCATAAATGTCTAAACTGCTGGCAACAAAAGTGAGTACACCCCTAAGTGAAAATATCCAAATTGAGCCCAAGGTGTCAATATTTTGTGTGACCACCGTTATTTTCCAGCATTGCCTTAACACTCTTGGGCATGGAGTTCACCAGAGCTTCACAGGTTGCCACTGGAGTCCTCTTACACTCCTCCATGAGGACATCATGGAGCTGGTGGATGATAGAGACCTTGTACTCCTCCACCAGATGCTCAATAGGGTTTAGGTCTGGAGACATGCTTGGCCAGTCCATCACCTTTACCCCAGCTTCTTTAGCAAGGCAGCAGTCATCTTTGAGGTGTGCTTGGGGTTGTTATCATGTTGGAATACTGCCCTGTGGCCCAGTCTCAGAAGGGAGGGGATCATGCTCTGCTTCAGTATGTCACAGTACATGTTGGCATTCATGGTTCCCTCAATGAATTGTAGCTCCCCAGTGCCGGCAGCACTCATACATCCCCAGACCATGACACTCCCACCACCATGCTTGACTGTAGGCAAAACACACTTGTCTTTGTACTCCTCACCTGGTTGCCACTACACATGCTTGACACCCTCTAAAGCAAATAGGTTTATCTGGGTGTCCTCAGACCACAGGACATGGTTCCAGTAATCCATGTCCTTAGTCTGCTTGTCCTTAAACTGTTTGTGGACTTTCTTGTGCATCATCTTGTGCATCAAGGCTTCCTTCTGGGACGACAGACATGCAGACCGATTTGATGCAGAGTGCGGCGTATGGTCTGAGCACTGAAAGGCTGATCCCCCACCCCTTCAACCTCTGCTGCAATGCTGGCAGCACTCGTATGTCTATTTCCCAAAGACAACCACTTGATATGACGCTGAGCACGTGCACTCAACTTCTTTGGTCAACCGTGGTGAGGCCTGTTCTGAGTGGAACCTGTCCCGTTAAACCGCTGTATGGTCTTGGCTACCATGCTACAGCTCAGTTGCAGGGTCTTGTCAATCCTCTTATAGCCTAGGCCAACTTTATGTAAAGCAATAATTCTTTTTTTCAGATCCTCAGAGAGTTCTTTGCCATGAGGTGCCATGTTGAACTTCCAGTGACCAGTATGACAGAGTGAGAGCGTTAACACCAAATTTAAACACACTTGCTCCACATTCACACCTGAGATCTTGTAACACTAATGAGTCACATGACACCGGAGAGGGAAAATGGCTAATTGGGCCCAATTTGGACATTTTCACTTTGGGGTGTACTCATTTTTGTTGCCAGCGGTTTAGACCTTAATGGCTGTGTGTTGAGTTATTTTGAGGGGACATCAAATTTACACTGTTATACAAGAGGTACACTCACTACTTTACATTGTAGCAAAGTGTCATTTCTTCAGTGTTGTACCAAGAAAAGTTATAATAATATATTTACAAAAATGTGAGGGGTGTACTCACTTTTGTGAGATACTGTGTATATATATATATATATATATATATATATATATATATATATATATATATTCTTACACTGCCTGCACTAACTGAATATACTCCATCTACACTGTATCTATATACTGCACTGCCTACACACCACTAACTAAACTGCCTAACTCCTCTCTATCTCCACATTATACACACTATATACAGCAGCTGTATAAGCAGCATTATATAGTGTGGGGCGTAAACTGAGCCATGGTTGGCACCTCTTTCAGCAGAGTGCTCTGTGATTGGCCAAAGCATGCTGGTCATGTGCATGCTTTGGCCAATCAGCGGGTGCAATTTCCCCTGCGGCCTCACACTGCATTATGGGGTGTTCAGCGGCACTCGAATTTGCTGCGAACCAGCGTATGCCTGATGTTCGAGTCAAACTTACATTAGACTCGAACATCGGGCCCCTCCCTACTTCTGGGATCAGAGGCTGCCACTGCCTCACACTACCTCACACTGCATTATGGGGTGTTCAGCGGCACTCGAATTTGCTGTGAACCAGCGAATGCCCGATGTTCGAGTCAAACTTACATTTGACTCGAACATCGGGCCCCTCCCTACTTCTGGGATCAGAGGCTGCCACTGCCTCCCCCTGCTTTGCTTCCCTCACTGTCACTGAATGTTCAGTCTGCCTCTGCTGCCACACTGCATTGATGCAGTAAGTCATGCAAAAAGAGGATTTTTTGACTTACCGTAAAATCCTTTTCTCTGAGTTCATTGACAGACACAGCCTCTTAATCTTGACATATGGGGTTTATGCACCTTTTACCAGGAGTAGACTAGGCAGAACGAAGTTCAGAAAAGCAAAGCTGGCCCCTCCCAGGGGACCGTCCTCACTCAGCATATAACCCCTCAGCCATGCATAGCATATCAGTTCGTAACAAACCGTACAAACACAACACAGAGGGGTGGGTGCTGCGTCTGTCAATGACATCATTGACAGACTCAGCCTCTTAATCTTGACATGTGAGGACGTCCCAAAGCAGTGTCAATCAAAGAGGGGTGGTAAACAATAAAAACTGTACCCAACAGAGTGATCTCGGGAGGCGCCAGCCGCGCCTACACCGCCGCCTGCAAACCTTTGCGGCCAAAAGCAGCATCCGCGGATGCTGACATATCAACTTTGTAAAACTTAACAAAAGTATGCACCGAGGCCCAAGTAGCCGCCTTGCACACCTGAGACACCGACGCTTGGTGTCTAAAAGCCCAGGAAGTGCTAATCTCCCTGGTGGAATGAGCCGTGCCCGGAAAGGGGGCTTCTTGGCCCCGAACCGCATATGCAATGGTCACAGTCTGTCTGATCCAATGAGATACAGTGGCCGACGAAGCCGCCAAACCCTTGCGCGGCCCTTCCGTCAGCACAAACAGCGCATCCGACCTCCGAAAGGGAGCCGTAGCTGCCAAATACACCTGCAAGGCCCTTACTACATCCAAGGAATGTAGAGCAACCTCCTTTGGATGAGAGGGGCACGGACACAAGGAAGGGAGGACAATGTCCTCATTGATATGACACGAGGAAACCACCTTCGGTAGAAACGAAGGGGAAAGACGCAGCAACGCCTTATCCCTATGTAGGACCAAATAGGGAGATCTACATGACAAAGCCGCAAATTCAGACACCCGCCTAGCGGATGTAATGGCCACCAAAAAAGCGACCTTTTGAGACAGCAATTGTAAGGGAATATCCCTGATCTGCTCATATGGCGGTTTCTGCAGCACAGAAAGTACCAAGTTCAGATCCCACGGTGCCAGGGGCGATCGTAGCTGAGGAACCACATGACGTACACCCTGTACAAATGTACGGATCAAAGAATTCATCGCCAAAGGACACTATAAAATAATCGCCAGAGCAGAAATCTGACCTTTGAGTGTACTCAAAGCCAACTTTTGATCCAGGCCTTGTTGAAGAAAGGCCAGCACCCGAGATACCGAAAAAGAACGGGGGTTCCAACCCCCCCGCCTCACACCAGGCAATATAGGCTTTCCAGGTGCGATGATAGATCTTGCGCGAAGTACACTTGCGCGCCTTAAGCATGGTGGGGATCACTGACTCAGAGACCCCCCTATCCCTCAGTACCTGGGACTCAATAGCCAAGCCGTCAAAGCCAGCGAGGGTAAAGCAGGGTGCAAGATGAGACCCTGCGACAGTAGATCTTCATGAAGCGGGAGCCGCCAGGGAACATCTGTTACCATCCGCACCAAGTCGGCGTACGAAGGATGCCAAGGCCAATCCAGAGCCACCAGGATTGTCGGGATTCCCTCCACTTCTATCCTGCGCAGTAGCCACGGAAGAAGTTTGAGAGGAGGAAAAGCGTACAGAAGCCTGTACCGGGACCATGGGGCCACCAGGGCGTCCGTGGCTACCGCCAACGGATCCCTTGACCTGCACACAAAGGTCTTCACCTTGTGATTGAAACTGGACACCAGAAGATCCACATCTGGCGTGCCCCACCTCACGCAAATCTGGCGAAACACTTCTGGATGCAGGACCATTCTCCCTGGTCCAGTGTTTGGCGAATGAGAAAGTCTGCCTTCCAATTTTCTACAACCGGAATGTAGATGGCTGAGATTGCTGGCACGTGAAGTTCTGCCCACCTTAGAATGTGGGCTGCCTCTGCCGCTGCTGCCGAGCTCCTTGTTCCGCCTTGATGGTTCACATACACCACCGCTGAGGCATTGTCTGACCGAACCCGAAACGGAAAGGCCGTGTAGCCTTGCCGACCAGAGGGAGAGACAGGGCCTGATCGCCCTCAGCTCCAACACATTGATTGGAAGACGAGACTCCTGCGCCGACCAACGGCCCTGAGCCGACAGTTGCCCCAGGACTCCCCCCCCCCCCCCCCAGCCCGAGAGGCTTGCATCCGTCGTGACTATCGACCACTCCAGGGGAAGGAACGACTTCCCCAAGGTCAGAGCCGGGGCCCGAAGCCACCAGGTCAACGACCCCCTGGTCTGATGATCCATCCGGATTAGCAGATCCAGAGACAAGGGAGACTTGTCCCACTGCAGCAGTATCGCTTGCTGCAGGAGCCAGGTGTGACTCTGGGTGTATGGTATTTCCTCGAAGGTCGAGACCATGAGCTAACATCACCCGCAGGCAGAAATGTAAGGAGGACCACCGTTGTGACAACAGGGTTTGCACCGCTGCTTGTAGCGTCAGCAACTTGGCTGGAGGTACAAATACCTTCGCCTGCTCCGTGTCCAATATCAGGCCCAGATATTCCAGGCGACAGGACAGGGTCAATTTCGACTTCTGTAGATTGATTAGCCAACCGAAGTCCCGCAGTGAGCTCAGGGTGATAGCAACATTGTCCTCCAGAGCCGGAGATGACTCCGCTCGCAGGAGAAGATTGTCCAGGTATGCTACCACAGCAATGCCTCTCTGTCTCAGCAGAGCCAACACCGGGGCCAGTATCTTGGTGAAGACCCGCAGAGCCGAGGCCAGACTGAAAGGAAGAGCCACAAATTGATAATGGAGGTCCCCCACAGCAAAGCGCAGGAAGCGCTGGTGCCGAACACAAATGGGAACGTGAAGATACGCGTCCCTGACGTCCATGGACGCCAGAAAATCCCCCTGGTGCAGGGCGGCCACGACCGAACAGACTGACTCCATCCTGAATTTGCGTGCCTTCATAAAGTGATTGAGCACTTTCAAGTCCAGAACCGGCCTGACCCCCCCCTTCTTTGGCACCACAAAGAGGTTCGAGCAGAAGCCGCGGAATCTTTCCGATGGAGGAACTGGTATGATTACCCCCTGTTCATACAGCGTATGGACAGCCTCTAACAGAGATTGCCGACGCCCCGGAGGGAGTCTTAAATTTGACATAAAGAACCTGGGGGGCCGAGTACTGAACTCTATCTTGTACCCGGAGGACACCACCTTCCGCACCCACCGGTCAGAGATGCGAGCGGCCCACCCGTCCGTGAACCCCAGAAGCCGGCCCCCCACCCGAGAAACGGGCGGGGGCAACCCATCATGCAGAGGAGGACTTTTCCTCTGTCTTTTCGGGCTTGCGCTGCCAGGGCCACTTACTGGTCCCAGAGGCAGTCTTGCCGGGCTGGGAGCCCTTGCCCGCAGAACTGGGTGCACGAAAAAACTGCTTCTGGCCAGAGGACGGAGGCCCCTGCTTGCGCCGCTTGGTTTCCGGGAGAAATGTACTCTTCCCCCCGGTGAAATCCTTAATGATTTCATCCAACTGGGCCCCAAAAAGCCCACCACCCTGAAAGGGCAGGTCCGTGAGGCCCTTCTTAGTCGCATGGTCACCCGACCAGTGCTGCAGCCACAATAGGCGTCTAAAACAGACATTTTTGACAGCATCGGAACCAAGTCCAGTGCTGTGTGTCACAGAGGTAACGAAGCCCCTGCACCAGGTGGTCTGCTCGCTGCACCAATTCAGGCGAATCCACGCAGCCCCGAGCTTCACTCCACTCCATCGCACACTCCGTGAGCAACTGAGCCACCATGACCGACGCCAAGGCCGGCCCGGATGCCCCCGCCACCAAGAAAAGGGCCTTGGACACTGCTTCTGTCCACCTATCGGCAGGGTCCCTAAAAGAGGGAGACCCCTCCAAGAGAATAGTCGTCGCCTTATTCAGGCGGGCCACCGGCGGATCCACCGTGAGGGAGGCCCATTTCTGTAACAGGCTGTCCTCAAAGGGGTAGTGCACAGAAAAACGTTTTAGCAGAGTAAAGGAATTTAGCAGGTGCTGCCATTCCTTATAGACAAACTGGTCAAAATAAAAACACTGGAGATAGCAGTTAGTCTCGGCAGTCATTCGGCAAGGAGCCGGGCATTGAATGGTATTGCGGGTGTGAGCAGTGGAAAGCACGGATCTGTTGTCATCATGAATACAAACGCACATTCTTCTCAGCTCAAGGACAGTATCCCAATTACTAAACTGTCAACCCAGTATGGGGGCTATGGACTCCAGGATACTCTCCGAACAGGGTTTACAAGTGCACAGAGTGAGCTCTTGCCAAGCCATCCTTTAGAGCTGTCAGAAAATAATTTTCAGCTCAATCAGGAGAAAGTCAGCTATTCAACTTTAAGAAACATTCAAGGCTTGCATGCTCCTCTGAAACTACAGATGGAGTTCCAGGCAGTGAAACAGGGTCAGCGTCTTCCTTTTCTACAGAGCTCTAACATTGCTCTGGACACCTTGAGAGGGAATGATGAATGTATTGGCTTTGAGGATATCCTGAATGATCCTTCTCAGAGTGAGGCGATGGGAGAGCCACACGTGATGATGGAATACAGGCTGGGCTTGTGATATATGATTACAGTTACTTATATATAAAATATGAATAATTGTTTTGTAAATGTCTCAGGACTCCATATGTGTTGGATCTGGTCATCAAGACATCAACCCTGTCAGACTTCTTCGGCAAAGCAGAACAAAGTGTAGCAGTGATCTGCTTAGTCTAGTAAACCATAACCCTTAGATTTTACCTTGCTGGAGTCAGCCAAAGATAAATTCTGATTGGTTACTGTGGTTAGCTGCAACTAGCACTTTGTACTTTTGCCTTATTAAATAAGACCGTGCAGGTTTTTTCATGTACACTATAATAAAACATCAGTACAAGATTCAGGCAAATGTAATAGTTCTGCATACAACAATATAATACAATACAACAACATAATGACAATAAATGTTTTTTTTATAGTCAAAAAAAAAAAAATACTGGAGATAGGGAATCACCTTGGGAGCACAGGATGGCTTCTGTGACCCAAAGGTGTAGGCAGTCACTTGTGACTTCCCAGCTTGGTCCAGCCGCAGATAATTAGGAACGGCCGTGACCAGGGCACCCACCAGCGCCCTTTCACGCACCACCGAGGCCCCCTGGTCCACTTCTTCATCCAATGGCTCCAGCTCCCCGTCCAAGAGCTCCACGGGGGTCCCTGTGACCACAGAGCCCCCTTCCGGCTTCGAGTCCTCCTCCGAAGATTGAGGCGGGGGCGGACGCTTCTTGGGGCCCCCACTACCCTGTCTCGGTTCCCCCAGGCGAAAAATTCTTCCAAAATGGAAGTCAATTGATCCCAGGGAACCAGAGGTCCCAGCACAGCTTGAGCTTTAGCGGACCCCTCCGGAGAAGCAGCTGCCAGTTCAGCCGCCATTGCGCCACCACCGGAACACTTATGAGGCCTACCGGCCATACGCTCCCCCAAATGCACCCCCGCACAATGCGCCAGACGGGCTTAGTGGATAGCCACCCGGAGCAGACCTTCCTCCCCCCAGGTGGGGAGGGATGCTGCTGGCCATGCGACCCCTGGAGTGAGCAGCAGCCTGGTCACTGGGTACGCAAGTGGGGCGTTTAACCCACCGGTCCCCCGCACGGAACGGGTACGATGTGGTGGACCCCGCTATAGCTAAGGGCGGCTCGCATCCGTCGGCCGTGCTGGGGAGATGTCAGGACAAGGGATATCCGCATGTCCCCCAGCCAGCTACTTTATTGCAGTCTTTATCAGAAGGCTTGCACAAAAAGAAAACAGAAAAAAACAAAAATAGGGGAACCGCAGATCCCAGCAGGGAACCAGGTCTAACTCCTTGCACTAGGCAGAAAAAAACTGATATGCTATGCAGGGTTGAGGGGTTATATGCTGAGTGAGGACGGCCCCCTGGGAGGGGCCAGCTTTGCTTTTCTGAACTTCGTTCTGCCTAGTCTACTCCTGTTAAAAGGTGCATAAACCCCACATGTCATCAATAAGAGGCTGCGTCTGTCAATGAATGTAAGAGAAATGATGCATACACCAAGAAATCCAACATTTCTGTATTAAAAATCCTTTTATTCATTGGTCTACTGTAATATTCTAATTTTCTGAGATACAGAATTTTGGGTTTTCACTAGCTGTAAGCCATGATCATCAAAATGAAAAAGAATGAGATGCTTGAAATATATGACGTTGTATGTAACGCATCTATATAAAATATATGACACAGGGGTATTGTCGGCACAAGAATTGTGCACTTTTGATGCCAAAAGGCAGGTGCTACTGGGCTAGGGCTATGTATAAGATAGGTAGGCTCATATAAAGGTCCATATAACAGCCTGTGAAAACAGTCTCTATAAAACAGTCTTTAAAAAATGTCCTGTTAACAGCTTCACTGGGTAGCTTGGTGTAAAGATGAGAAGATACCTTGGGAGACAGTGAAAGATGAAGCATAAGTGTAGCTGTAGCTATGTTTTAATGGTAAAAACGGTTAAAAAATACTCACAAACATGGGAGTAAGGTAGGCATTGCAGTGTAAGTCACTGCGCACTGTAATGAAGTTCACGCTGTCAGGAATGGAGTGGATGTTAAACCATGTCACGAGCCTGTGTGCTGGTGGTTTCACCACCACGCAAGTTCCAGGAAGTGAGAATCCACACCTGCCTCGGAGTGGCAGGATGCCAGGAAGCGCTGGAAACCACCGGTCCAGCACACAGGCTCCCGACATGATTTAACATCCACTCCATCCAACCAGACAGCGTGAATTTCATTATAGTGCGCAGTGACTTACACTGCAATGCCTACCTTACTCCCATGTTTGTGAATATTTTTTAACCATTTTACCTTTGTCTTTCTAATATAAAATATACGAGTTTCACTTTTTGAATTGAATTACTGAAATAAATGAACTGTCTGATGATATTCTAATTTTATGAGATGCACCTGTAGATAAAGAAGAATTAACTTTGTCATGAATTGTAAAGAAATGCCAAAGTTATAAAGGGCTAACTCCCATAAGGGCTGCAGATTTGTGTTCCAGGGTCTTTTCTCTCTGTATAGCTGCAGCCACGCACACAGTAAAATCCATACCTCTGGCTCAAGAAATAGTCCAGATCTTTGCTTTTTAGAAATTTATTGAAGATCAATTTGGGTGGGAATTAGAAAGCTGTGGGATACTCCAGAATCCTTACAAAGATTTGAGGACACTATATCCCTTAGCAGCAGCTTCTTAAAGTGGTTGTAAACCTCAGATATAAAATATGAAGAAAGAAAACCCCTATATAGTGTATCCTTGTCTCAATTAAGAGCATGAAGTGTCATTTCTGTCTGCTGCTTCATTCCTCTGCTATCAGCATTTTGAACGGATGTAGAGAAGGGAAGAATGCAGATAAATAGAGTGACGGTATGCGAGGCAAGGTGATAGATGGACGCTATATGTCACCTCACATACGTTCACTTGGATTGGACTAAAGCGGAGTCCGGTCCAGGTGTTCCCAGCCACCTTGGCAGGGCTGGTTCTGCACCGGATTTTGGTGTCCACTCACAGGTGTTGTTTAAATAAATCAGGAAAAGAGCGATCAGCCTGAGAGAGCTGACACACGGAGCTTTGTGCTTTGGACTAAAGAAAGGTTTACACTAACTTTGTTTTGTGGGTGTCTGGGACAAGCCCTACAAAGCTTAGAGATGTATGCTGAAATGTTTAGTTAGAGCCTGGATGGCAAGGATTAATTTTATGTTTTGTTTGTTTTGAAATGTAACCTTTTTACCAATAAACCTGGCTGCAAGCCAGATTTTAAGAAACTGCTGCCTCAACTGCCTTTTTCCCAGGAAAGGTGATCCCCACAAGAGCTAATCCCTCAGCAGCATGAGGCGAGTCGCCAGGCCCTCACATCTCAGCAGGAGACAAATCGCCAGTTTACAGAGGCCCTGGCGGAGTTAAAATAGGGGTGCATGCCAGCTATTTCCTGCAAAAGATGACACCTGCAGATGATGTGGAAGCATACCTAGTGACTTTTGAAAGAGGCGCTGCTTGAGAAAGATGGCAAAAAGATCTATGTGCAGGACTGCTAGCGCCTTTTCTGACCGAAGCACCCCAAAAAGCCTATTGTGACCTGGAATCAGAAGAGGCCCAGGATTATGAGACATTGAAAGCCGGGATGCTTGCATGCGTGGGCATCACCATTGCAGTCCGGCTCAAAGAGTGGTCATACAGTACTGACAATCCACCCCGCTCCCAAATATTTGATTTAATACACCTCTCCAAAAAATGGCTGCAGCCATAGACTTTGTCGGGTGCTAAGATTTTGGAGCGTGTGGTCATGGACCATTATTTACATGCACTCCCTGCCACTTTGAGGAAGTGGTTCAGCTATGGGGACCCTAAGACTGGAAACCAGCTGGTTGGCCTGGTGGAGAGATATATGGTGGCCAAGGACTTATTGACTCCATCCGTGCCCCGCTCCAATGTGAAAAACCTCCTGGAGGACCCAGCAAGACTGTTCCAGGGTTCAAGAGTGTGGAGAAGAATTATAAGACTGCTATTACAGCTTATGAGTAGAGTTGAGAGAACCCAAACTGTAAAGTTCGGGTCTGTACCGAACTTTGGGGTGTCCGGGACCCGGACCCGAACCTGGACTTTTCAAAAAAAGTCTGGGTTCGAGTTCGGGGTTCTGATATTTGATTCCACATGTTGAATAGCTGCCAAGGGCAGCCAATCAACAAGTGTTTCACTGGTTTGCCCTTAGAAGCCATCACAGCCATGCCTACTAATGGCATGGCTGTGATCGGCCAGTGCATCATGTGACACAGCCTCTATATGGGGCTGGAGTCACCATGCTGCATGTCATATGCTCTCAGGATAGTTTAGGGAGAGGATGCTGCTGACTCTGTGAGGGACAGATTGCAGATATTATAGAACATCTCATCCTGCATTACTGAACGATCTGATTGTGGACTAGGTAGAGATACTAGTACTGCTGCTTTGAGGGACAGATTGCAGACCTCATCCTGCTACATAGAACAATCTGACTGAACTAGGTAGAGTCTACTGCTTTAAGGGAAAGATTATTGTTCTAAAATCATCTCCAAGTTGTATAGGCAAAGTTTCTTCCAGCCGCATAGAGAGCCATATTATTGTTCTAAAATCATCTCCAAGTTGTATAGGCAAAGTTTCTTCCAGCCGCATAGAGAGCCATATTATTGTTCAAAAAACATCTCCAAGTTGTATAGGCAAAGTTTCTTCCAGCCGCATAGAGAGCCATATTATTGTTCTAAAATCATCTCCAAGTTGTATAGGCAAAGTTTCTTCCAGCCGCATAGAGAGCCATATTATTGTTCTAAAATCATCTCCAAGTTCTATAGGGAAAGTTTCTTCCAACTGTTAGAGGGACAGATTATTGTTCTAAAATCATCTCCTAGTTCTATAGGGATAGGTTTCTGCTGTTGCTTAAAGGGACAGATTATTGTTTCTTGCACAAAATTAAAACATGCATCTACATTGCTGGTTTAAAAAAAAAAAAAAATCCAAAAACTACATTTGTGGACAGCGGTGCATTTCTTGAAAAAAAAAAAAAAAAAAAAAAAAAAAAAAAAAAGTGTTGGCTACCTCCTCCTCCTCCACCGCCACTTTCACCGCCTCCTCAACCTCCAACTCCACATCTACCTCCATTTTTGATTTTTTTAATGTGATTTTAGCTTAAAAATTATTTTAAGTTATTTCCCTATCCCCATTTCTTTGTAGTGCACTTGTCCGACTCTTACCCCCATTTTCATTCCTTTTGCAGACCTGCCAGGACTTTGTTACAGCCATTTTTGTGCCTAAAAGTTTGGGTCCCCATTGATTTCAATGGGGTTCGGGGTCCGGGACAAAGTTCGGGTGAAGTCCGGTCCCGAACCCGGACTTTGTCCGGAAGTTCGGCCGAACCTGCAGAACCCGAACTTCCAGAGGTTCGATCAACTCTACTCATGAGACTATGAACTCTAGACCTGGAGACTGGCCAAAGAAGCCAGGAAGGTCTTTGAGACCCTTGAGAGGACTGAGTATAGGCCATATACAATGCTGCCACTGCCATGCATTAGGTCATATTACTACCAACTGTCCCCTGAATGATGAACCCATGCAATGTGATTATGCTTTTATGAAAAGACACCTTAGTCTTTTTGCACAGGTTGCATGTACGGCATCATGCCAAGCATGCTTGGAGAGACAAATGTGTGTGATTTCTGTGGAAAGAAAGCCAGTAACTGCCCTGCTTGATTCTAGTAGTGTTGTGACATTAGTCAAAAGTAATTGTGTAAATCCTGCAAAATTACACCCCAGCACTGTCGGGGTTATTTGCATTCATGGTGACAAATGGGACTACCAGACTGCAGTGGTTGAGATTGACACCCTCTGGGGTAGGGTGACACATTCAGTGGGGTTGTACCTTCACTGCTTCATGAAGCCCTAGTGGGGAGAGGCATTCCCCATTTCTGGAGGCTATGGGAAAGCAAAGGGACTCTGGTGGATAGAGCCCCCCCTGCTGGGGAGACATGGGAGCTCACACCAGACCCGTTTGATTGCCAAAATGAAGGGGAGATGGTTGGTATGACCGAGGAAGAGGGAGACCCTTTTCCGGCAAAGGCTGGGGAGCAGGAAGAGCTGAAACACAGCTCCCAGCTGGACATTAATGAACCAGAAAACATCTCTGACTCTAACAGTGAGAGTGGGCAGAATATGGTACCTGACTTAGAGGTCAGGAGAGAGGACTTTTGTACAGAACAACTACGTGATGTCACCCTCATTAGAGCCAGAGAAAACATTAAAGTGATGGATGTGGAACCTGATTCAGGGGTGTCTTTTCTCTACATGGCACTTAAAAGCAATTGACTGTATCAGGTGGTAAAACACAGTGAGGAGAAGGTAGAGCAGCTAGTGGTTCCCAAACCCTATCGCAGGATGGTGCTAGACTTAGCCCATGGTCATATAAAGGGGGACATATGGGTATAGAGAAGACCAAGGAGAGAATAACCCAGAGATTCTTCTGGCCCGGGTTGCATGCAGATGTCAGAGTATTGTGAACCATGCCCCATCTGTCAAATCTCCACGCTGTCACCCCATTTTAGCAGTCCGCTTGTCCCACCACCCATCATTGAAGTGCTGTTTGAGAGAATTGGCATGGAAATGGTGGGGCCAGTAGTAAAGTCTGCCAAGGTCCACCAGCACATTCTAGTTATACTAGACAATGTGACACGCTATCCTGAAACCATACCCTTGCGGAATACCTCTGCTAAGACTATCGCCAAGGAGTTAGTCCAGGTATTTAGTCGTGTGGGGATCCCAAAAGAGGTATCAATGGATCAGGACACCCCCTTTATGTCCAGAGTTACTAAGGAATTGTGCAAGTTGTACGAAATCTTCCATCTCCGTACCTCTGTTTACCACGCTCAAATGGATGGACTGGTGGAGAGATTTAATAAAACACTGAAAAGCATGTTGAAAAAGGTGGTGGACAAAGATGGGAGAAATAGGGAATTTTTGCTACCGTATCTCATGTTTGCCATACGAGAGGTTCTGCAGGCGTCTATGGGTTATTCCCCCCTTTGAACTCTTGTACGGTAGACATCCCAGGGGACTGTCATATGTCGCGAAAGAAACATAGGAAGGAGAGGCCACCCCATATTGGAGTGTCATAGAGCATATCTCCTTGATGCAGGATCAAATCGCAGCTGTCCTGCTCCTTGTACGAGAAAATATGGAAATAAAGATTAGGCAGAGAGGGTAGTACCACGGAAGGATAAGCGCATCAAAGGTAGATGGATAATAAAAAAATAAGTGAATAATGGTGATCAAGAATAATCCTTGTAATGTGTGTTTGAACTTGCTGCTGCCCCCACATATACACCCTCAAACAGGTGCTATATTTGTAAGATAAATTCAGAATTAGTGGGTGTGGCTGCTAAATGGTAAGTATCTTTATAAAGTGCAAAAAATATCAGCCCTTGTAGACTTGTTGCTGTGCTGAAAGCCTCAAAAATATATATGTGGCACAAGATTCAATCACTCCAACTAAGGTGCATAAAAATAAAGTGCATAAAATTTTTATTTTTATGCACTTTTTCCTGGCAGACTATCTGACTTCCCTCATGTAAGTAAGTGATTACTTGCATTGTTATCAACATAGGACTTTATACTATGGAGGTCTCTTCCTTATTTTTCCTATGAGGAGCGATCATTCACAAGATTCACTGGATCATTTTCTCAACATCGCTATTGTAGTAGCGGCATCATCCCCAGGCAGGGATGGAGCAGCCAATCAGTGGATTCCCAGGAGGGGAACACAGGAACTTTGTCTTATGACATAAACAAATACTGCTTACACATTGTCACTTTTGAACGAGGTTGTATTATGATAATTTATCTGTTTCATGCTGGTGGTTTATGATTGGTTAATAGTTTGCATATGTTTACTTGAGCATATTGATAGCATTTTGCACTCTGCACACCTTGCACTTTTGAACATTATCAGTTGTAGGCACTTTATCTGGCGTGCTAAAACCATTGTTACACATATATATAGATTTTGGTTAGTTTTATATAGCATTAAGTCCACACTTTTTGGCATTTCTCTCTTTGCACTTTACAAAGATACGTATTGTTTAGCAGCGCTATACCCAATAATCCTGATTTTATCCCGCAATATAGGACACGTCTGTCGGGCACATATGTGTGGGCATCAGCAAAAATACAACAATTTTACTCTACAAGGGCTGATATTTTTTGCACTTTATAAGGATACTTAGCATTTAGCAGCGCCACACCCACTAATTCCGAATTTAACTTACGAAAACATATAGAGCGAGACCAGGAAGCCCAGAGGAGGGTTTATAATCAGGGTGCCAATTCCCAGACTTTCAACCCCAGGGACAGAGTGCTGGTACTTGTCCCCACTGTTGAAAGTAAATTCCTAGCAAAATGGCAGGGTCCCTTTGAGATTAAGGATAGTGTAGGAGAGGTAAACTGCAAAGTTTACCAGCCAGGGAAAAGGAAGCCAGAGAAAATCTATCATGTTAATCTCTTAAAACCGTGAAAGGACAGAGACTTAATTGGCTGTGCCAACTCCTCAAAAGGACAGTGTACCAATGACACCTGACGTTCCCATAATGGATTCCTTGTCAGTGAAGCAACAAAATGACGTTAAAAAGTTCCTGAGTAAAAATAGAGACTTTTTCTCCCTTTTAGCCGGACTGACCTCAGTGACCCAGCATGACATTATTACGAAACCAGGTGTTCACATAAATATGAAGGCTTAAAGAATACCTGAGGCTAGGCACGAGGCAGTTGCAAAGGAAATCAAGAACACGCTAGAGTCGGACATGATAGAGGAGCCCCACAATGACTGGTCAAGTTGGTCCCAAAGCCCAATGGCACTATCAGGTTCTGTAATGATTTTAGAATGTTGAATAGTGCGTCCAAGTTTGATGCATACCCGATGCCTAGGGTCGACGAACTTGTAGACAGGTTGGGAGATGCCCGTTAGGGATGGGCCGAATACCCCTTGGTTTGATTCGCACCAGAACATGTGAACAGACCAAAAATTTGTCCAAACATTTGAACACTGTTGCAGTCTATGGCACTCGAACATGAAAAATCTGGGATGACGGCTGCTGGAGCCGAACATGTCGGGTTTCCTGACCCTTTCTGCCACTTTTTACTGAGAGCTCTTTTTTATTCTATACATTGTGAGTATTATTCAATCATTTGTGCGCAATAAATATTGTCAATAAAGTATCACACTATTGCGTTTTTTCTATCCATTGCGAGTTGGAATACAGCTATGCTGTAGGTGATCTACTGCCTGGAGAATTTTGGAGCCATCCATTTGGATTGGAATCGTTTTCTTTGCACTCCGGATCACTTGGATAGATGACTTCATCCCACTACATTCTGTTTATAGGTTTAGACTTCCCATACACCTAAAAGTGCTTTCATATGTGTAGCCTAAGTTTGGATTGGTTATGCATTTGTAGGGCACCCCACATAAGGCCCACAAGTGAAAAGGAGTCAGAGAACAATCCAGTACTTTGTTTATGTATTTTAATTGAGGGGATAAAACTTGGATGGGGAATAGGGGTATTAAGGGGTGCCCATCTGCCTTCAGATAACTTCAGGGACAAATCTCCTATATACAGTCTATATACACTTCTTTCTCTTCCTCCAGTACTTCACTTGTTTGCAAAAACAGACTCCGCTGGGACACTTTTAGTGGATCTGGAAAAGCACTCAGCCAGTTCAAAGCAAAAGCCATTTACAGGCAGGGGCCTCAGGCCCCTTTGGTTGTGTAACAAATTCAGTGTCCAGCTTACATCCCTGTGGCTAATAATCCCAACACCACCTCTTCAGGCACTGCCAGCCCATCTAGCTGCCCCTTTCACTAGCCCTCCTTGCTACTTTTCCTCAGTCCTCCCAGACTGAAACCACGGTCCTCTCAGACTGCACACTCACCAGCCCTCCTGGCTGACTCTTCTGGAGAATTCCTGGATGTGCTGACCTGCTCCTGCTGTCCTCATACTTGCTCCCGTGCCTCCAGAAAGGATATCCTCCATGTGTTGTAGAGGGTTCCTCCAGCAACTGAGCCCCAGACCCAAGGTCACCCCCTAGACTAGGGGGCACCCTCAAGGGTAGGGCACCTATCTTCAACCCAACTGCCCCTTGCTGGCCTGACCCATGAGTATTTATGAGGTACCAGCCCCCTGCCAGCCCATTTGCTGGGGATTGGCTGTGGCCCTCATCAATACTCCAGGCAGCTTCTCCTAAACTCCACCCTCTACTTCTGGAAGCTTCTCAAAGGTTCCAGAGAGCAGGGGGAATTGCCAGATATGCTGACGAGTCACCCAGCCTTCCTGAGTCACTCAGACTTGACCCAGATTCAACCCAGTCTTGGCTGCCAGTCAAGCAAAATTGACCTTCTCTAACAACCATGTACACTAGCACACTAAGCTAGAGGGTGCTACACATGTCAATAATTTGCATAGTCTAAGTGCCCTCAAGCACCACCATCACTGAATGGAAATAGGAGTATGAATGTCCATTAGGAATGGGCTTGATGTTTGCTTTGAACATAACTGAAAAATTTAGGGACACTTTTTTTGTCTGTAGGCAGAGCTTTCTCATGATTAAGGGGCAGGGCATTCGAACACTGCAGTGGCAATGAGCGTAGCTTAAACTAAATATTGGGCATGGCTTAAATGGGGTGTGGCTAGTGTCTGAGATAAAAGGGGGGTGGAGGGAAGGGGAAGAGAGGGATGGAGGGAGAAATAAAGGGAGAAAGAGAGGGAGAGAGAAAGAAAGGGAGAAAGAGAGAGGGAAAGAGAAAGAGATAGGGAGGGAAGGAGAGAGAAGGAAATAAAGAGAAAAAGATAAGGAGAGAGAAGGAAATTAAGAAAGAAGGAAAGAAAGAGGCATGGAGGGACAGCAGGCCCAGATCCTACTCACAAAAGCAATATGTGTATTCCAGAAAGTTTAACAATCAGCAGATAAAGATACTTCAAACACCTGGTGTTAGCGCTTCAATCATAACGGCACCATGGTTGATATGGTGTCAGGATGATAAAGTGCATGACTGGTGTATTGCTGACACTTTACTGGCTGTCTATAACCAACTTCAATTCCCAACTTTCCCCCCTTTATAAATAAGACACCGCCACCTCCAATGGAGTTTAAATGGCCATAGCAGCCTTTTATAAATCCAAACACAAAAATTGAACAATAGGTCTTTTATTTTTTACCTTCAATAAATCATAACTTATTCCAGCTAAATGTATAAAAACTGACATTTTTTAACTTCAGGTATTTGGAGGTGAGCATAGTCTACTGAATTGACTGTATCCAACACCAGGTTGCATAACACGACCCCCAGCCGCAATTACACCGACTCAGGGACAATTAGTTACCACCCGATACAGCCCCAACACTGTTTACGCCATACTGATGTCATATTCTACATAGCAGGTACCCATAACCAAGATGGGCCCAACCAATCATTCTTCACCGACCATATTTTTACCATGCCCACCTTCAAAAAGCCTGCGACTAGAGTTGAGCGAACTTCTAGAAGTCCGGGTTCTGCTGGTTCGGCCGTACTTCGGGACAAAGTCCGGGTTCGGGTCCGGACAGAACCCAAACTTTGTCCCGGACCCCGAACGATCTTCAAGCGAGTTGAGATCAGCGTCCGAAAAACTTCCACCCGTACCATTTTTATACCAGCCACTTCTTACTAACCAACCCGGGTAGAACCAATACCCATGGACGATACATCTTATACTGTAGTCATACCGCATTTGTCACAACCCCGACATAGCCCACCATTGATTAACAGGGACTCAGCCACATTAACGCCGACCCCCAGCACAATACGTTGGACCACAACCTATGTCAGTTAAGTCATCTGATACGAGTGGAGGTTTATGGACTTCAATTTTTTACAGTCAAAAATATGTAAATCGACCTTATTCAATACTAAATAACTTCCATTTTTTATTTTCTGGATAACAAG
>BLSH010212890.1:912552-925052 GCA_018402905.1 Glandirana rugosa | reverse complement strand
CCCCAGGTTTGAAGGTCCGGGTCTTGGCACCCTAATTATAAACCCTTCTCTGGGCCTCCTGGGCTGGCTCCATATGTTCCCGTACAAGCGGCATGACAGCCTCGATTCTATCTTGCATCAGTAAGATATGCTCAATGATGCTTCTGTAAAGCGTGGTCTCTCCATCCCATGTTTCTTTTGCAACATCTAGCAATCCCCTGGGATGTCTACTATACAGTAGTGCAAAAGGGGAATAAACTGTAGATGCCTGAGGTACCTCTTGATTGAAAAACATGAGGTATGGCAGCAAAAAAAAAACAATTTCTCCCACCTTTTTTAACATGCTTTTGAGCATTTTGTTAAATCTCTGCACAAGCTCTTTGGCAATAGTTTTAGCTGGGGTTTTTACGCAAGGGAATGGCTTCAGGGTACCGTGTGGTATAGTCCAATATTACCAGTATGTGCTGATGGCCCCGGGCAGACTTTACTACTGGTCCCACCAAATCCATGCCAATTCTTTCAAAAGACACTTTAATTATTGGTAATGGTACCAGCAGACTTCGAAAATGGGGCAATGGCGCAGAATACTGACACTCTGGGCATGACTCACAATATTTTTTAATGTCTGCATGTAACCCAGGCCAAAAGAATCTCTGTGTTATCCTCTCCTTAGTTTTCTCTATACCCAGATGTCCACCCATTATATGACCATGGGTCAAATCTAATACCATCCGGCGATAGGATTTGGGAACCACTAATTGCTCTACCTCCTCCTTCCCTTGCTTTCCCACTTGATACAGCAATATATTTTTAAGTACCAGGTAGGAAAGACACCCATACATTAGGTTCAACAGGTTTGCCATCAATCATCTTAATGTTTTCTCTGGCTCTGTAGAGTGTGGGGAGTCTCTTAATTGCTCCATACAAAAGTAATCTTTCCTGACTTCTAAGTCAGGCACCACATTCTGTCCACTCTCATTATTGGAGTCAGAGATCATTTTTTGTTCATTATCCTCAAGCTAGGGGTTGAATTCTATCTCCTCCTGCTCTCCATTACAGAAAAAGGCCTATGCCTCAGTTGGACACACCAACAGTTTCCCTTTCAATTTTGCAATCAAAGGGGTCTGGTGGAAGTTCCAGTGTTTCCTCAGCAGGGGAGCTCTGTGCTCCTGACTACTTTTATTTTCCCATAAACTCCAAAAGTGTGGAAAATCTCTCCCCACTAGGACTTCATGAATTATTGAGGGTACCATCCCCACTAAATGTGTCACGGTGCCCTAAGGGGTAACACACTCAACCACAGCAGTCTGGTAATCATGTGTCTCACCATGTATACAAATCATCCCAATAGTGCTAGGGTGTAACTTTGCAGGATTTACAAAATCACTTTTGACTAATGTCACAACACTACCAGAATCTAGCAGAGCAGTGACTGGCTTTCCATCAACTGAAATCACACACATTTGTTTTTCCACGCCTCCCTGACATGATGCAGTACATGCCACCTCTATAAAAAGAGACATGCATTTTTTTCAAGTAAGCATTATCACATTGCATTGGTTCATTGTTTAGGTAACAGTTAGCAGCAATATGACCCAACGCATGGCAGCGATAACATTTTATGTGTTCCTGATCTATTTGGCCAGTCTCCAGATACTGAGCCCATAGTCATATTATCTGTGGCAACAGTCTTGTAAATTTTTCCCCACGCCCTTGAACCCTGGAACAGTCTTACCTGATCCTCTGGTCGTCTTTTCATCCCTAGGGACATTGGAGTGGGACACGGATGGGTTCAACAAGTCATCAGTAGCTGTATATCTCTCCACCAGGTCCACCAGCTGGTTTGCAGTCTTAGGGTCCCCATGGCTGACCCACTTCCTCAAAGTGTCAGGGAGCTCATGTAAATAACGGTCCATGACCACACTCTCCCTCATCTTAGGGCCTGGCAAAGTCTCTGGCTGCAGCCACTTCTTGGTGAGTTGTATTAAGTCAAACATTTGGGAGCGGGGTGGCTTGTCAGTACTATATGACCACCGATGCACCCATTGAGCCCAGACTGCAATGGTGATGCCCAGGCGTGCAAGAATCTTAGCTTTCAGTGTCTCATAATCCTGAGCAGCGTCTGTTTCCAGGTCATAATAAGCCTTTTTGGGGCTCTCCTGTCAGAAAGGGTGCTAGCAGCCCTGTCCCTTGCTCTTTTTCCCATCCTTCTCAAACAGCGACTCTTTCAGAAGTTGCTAGGTAAGCTTCCACATCATCTGCAGGTGTCATCTTCTGCAGGTAATAGCTGGCACATACCATGTTCTGTTCCGTCGGCAAAGGACTTGTGGACCCCTTCTTTAACTGCACCAGGGCCTCCGCAAACTGGCAATTTGCCTCCTGCTACGCTACAGTGGCCTGTGCGACCTGGTGATTCGCCTCCTGCTGCTGGCGATTGGTTTCCTGCTGGGTTGCAGTGGCCTGCAGCAGGGCTTTTAACAGATCCTCCATCTTTCCACTTGTTTAGGAAGATGTCCACATCCTCCTCCATATGGGGGGGGGGATCACCCTCCCTAGAAAAAAGGTAGTCCAAACGGCAGGTTTTTCTTAAAAGCTGACTTGTAGCCAGTTTTATTTTAAAAGGTTGCTGAAAAATCAAGCAAACAAAACAGAAAATAAATCCTTGCCATCAAGGCTCTTACTAAACATTTCCAGGTTTCCTGGCTTCTCCCAGCCACCCACAAAACTGAGATAATGCAAACCTTTTGTTTAGGCACAAAGCAAAACTTCAGTTCAGCAGCTCTCTCACGGTTTTGCCTTCCTGAGTCCCAGGCCAGAGCAAACCTTTGCTCTGCTCCTGCTTATTTATACCACCTGTTGGTGGACACAAGTGGACCACAAAATCTGGTCCGGAACCAACCCTGCTAAGGTGGCTGGTAACACCTGTACCGGATTTTGCCTTAGTTCACTGAAAATGAACGCATGCGAGGTGAAACATAATGTTCATCGATCACCTCGCCTTTTATAATGTCACTATTATATATACTGTGTATATATATATATATACACACACACACAGTATTCCACAAAAGTGAGTACACCCCTCACATTTTTGCAAATATTTTATTATTTCGTTTCATGTGACAACACTGAAGAAATTAAACTTTGCTACAATGTATACCAGTGAGTGTTAATTTGCTGTCCCCTCAAAATAACTCAAAACACAGCCATGAATGTCTAAACTGCTGGCAACGAAAGTGAGTACACCCCTAAGTGAAAATGTCCAAATTGGGCCAAAAATATCAATATTTGGTATGGCTACCATTCTTTTCCAGCACTGCCTTAACCCTCTTGGGCATGGAATTCATCAGGTTCCCACTGGAGTCCTCTTCTACCCCTCCATGATGACATCACGGAGCTGGAAGATGTTAGAGACCTTGAGCTCCTCCACCGTTCTGTTTGTGGATGCCCCACAGATGCTCAAAAGGGTTTAGGTCTGGAGACATGCTTGGCCAGTCCATCACCTTTACCCTCAGCTTCTTTAGCAAGGCAGGTCATCTTGGAGGTGTGTTTGGGGTCCTTATGTTGGAATACTGCCCTGTGGCCCAGTCTCCAAAAGGAGGGGATCATGCTCTGCTTCAGTATGTCACAGTACATGTTCCCTCAGTGAACGGTAGCTCCCCAGTGCCAGCAGCACTCATTCAGCCCCAGACCATGGCACTCCCACCACCATGCTTGACTGTAGGCAAGACACACTTGTCTTTGTACTCCTCACCTGGTTGCCGCCACACACGCTTTACACCATCTGAACCAAATACGTTTATCTTGGTCTCATCAGACCACAGGACATTTGATGCACTGACAGGCTTACCCCCCACCCCTTCAAACTCTGCAGCAATGCTGGCAGCACTCATATGTCTATTTCCCAAAGACAACCTCTGGATATGACGCTGAGCATGTGCACTCAACTTTTTTTGTCGACCATGGCGAGGCCTGTTCTGAGTGGAACATGTCCTGTTAAACCACTGTATGGTCTTGCCCACCGTGCTGCAACTCAGTTTCAGGGTCTTGGCAATCTTCTTATAGCTTAGACCATCTTTATGTAGAGCAACAATTATTTTTCTCAGATCCTCAGAGAGTTCTTTGCCATGAGGAGCCATTTTGAACTTCCAGTGACCAGCATGAGAGAGTGAGAGTGATAACACCAAATTTAACACACCTGGTCCCCATTCACACCTGAGACCTTGTAACACTAACGAGTCATATGATACCGTAGGAGGGAAAATGGTTAATTGGGCCCAATTTTGACATTTTCACTTAGGGGTGTACTCACTTTTGTTGCCAGCAGTTTAGACATTAATGGCTGTGTGTTGAGTTATTTTGAGGGGACAGCAAATTTACACTGTTATACAAGCTGTACACTCACTAGCAAAGTGTTGTTTCTTCAGTGTTGTCACATGAAAAGATATAATAAAATATTTACAAAAATGTGAGGGGTGTACTCACTTTTGTGAGATACTGTGTATATATATATATATATATATATATATTTATAAAAATTAAAATTGTTAATGGAATTTATAACTTTGTCTTCAGAAATGCCAAAATCAATCGCTGATAGTGTCGTTTTAATGCACACCCTGGTATTACATGGAGGGACAGCTGCTGGACTAGGGAGGGCATAAAAATGTTGCAAGAATCTTCCGTGAAAACTGAAGACACCAACATTTAATAATAATACATTTATTCATTTATCAGTTTTCTAAAATATCATAATAAAAAATGTCAGCTGAATTTGGTAAGGCTTGGCATTACATTTTTGGAGGACCTCAGTTATCATTATTGGTTCCCTTTCCAATGCTTGTCAACTACTCTCTCATCACATTCCATAAAGCTGAATTGCCTATAAGATTGTCTCTCTCGACCATGCATCCATGGACAGGATCTGACATCTTCTCTAGGATGCTTCCTGGTCTGGTAAAAAGCATCTCAAACGGATCTCAATGTTACTCTGTAGCAAGACAAATCTCCTTCCTGACTTGTCCTCCTTCCCATGAGGCTGAGTGTTCTCTTAGTTGTCCCTCTTGACCAGGGGTCTCCAAACGTTCTAAAGAAAGGGCCAGTTTACTGTCCTTCAGTGTTTTTTTGTTTTTTTTAGGTGGTGGGGTGGGGGGGACTGTGGCCATTGGGAGTAGAAAAGATCCCGACATCAGTGGGAAAAAACAATGCCCCATCTTTGTTGTCAGTGAAAGGTGCCCCATTGTTGAGGTCATTGGGAGGAATTGTGTCCCTTCATTGCTGTCAGCGGGGAGGAATTTTACCCCTTGTTGGTATCAATGGTATCAGTGGATGAAATAGTGCCCCTGGGAGCAGATAAAAGAAAGCAAGGGGCTGTATCAGGCTTCCGGGCCACAGGATGAAGACCACTGCTCTTGACCATAGATCTGTGGACATATTCTGACACCCTTGTATCAGAAATGACATAATACTTAGGATTGGTTAGCGGCAAAAAGAAGCTAAGCCGCCAAATAACACAATGGTTAGACACCATACAAGCCGACATCAGTCAGAATATAAAGCTTAAACAGTGGAGAATGTGAAGAGAGCTGGCCCATAGAAATGCCAAGAGTCAGATATGACCGAACAGGTAATATCATCATCATCCTTATCTTGGGGTTTTGATAACCTTAGTTCCAGTTCAGACATCCCAACTGGAATATGCCAAAACCGATTTAGTGAAAAGTGTCTCAAAAGGATCTGTGTTACTCTGTAGCAAGACAAATCCTTGTCCTGACTTATCCTCCTTCCCACGAGGCTGATACTTCTCTTAGTTGTCTCTCTTGACCACAGAACTTTAGATACAATCTGACACCCTCCTATCAGAAATGCTTCCCATAATTCTTAGGATTGGTTAGCGGCAAAAGGAAGCTAGGTCGCCAAAGAACATGATGGTTAGACACGGTAAAAGCCGGCACCAGTCAGAACATGGAACTAAAAGAAGTGGAAAATGTGGAGAGAGCCAGGGTGACACTGTGAGGTTGATTTACTAAAACTGGAGAGTATAAAATCCGGTGCAGCTCCGCATAGAAACCAATCAGCTTCCAGGTTTTTTTGTCAAAGCTTAATTGAATAAGCTGAAGTTGCACCAGATTTTGCACTCTCCAGTTTTAGTAAATCAACCTCCAAGAATCAGACATGACTAAACAGGTAACATCATCATTAATCCTGAGCTTAAGGCAGAACTCCACACAAAAAAGGGGAGGTTCTGTTTCAAGGTACCCTCAACCCCTCCTCTTTGACATTTGGAATTGTTTTTGAGGGGTATCTGTCAAAACCAGGTGCCCGCTCACCTAAAAAAAAAAAAATCGACGTTTCCTTCCCTCCCTCCCTATAGTCTTCTGGGACACATACACGACATAGGTTGCAGAAGACTGCGGTACCATTCACAATGCGGAGCTCACACATGGAGAGTGGGCACCCGGCTGTGAAGCCGCAAGCTTTCACAGCCGGTGGCCCACAGTTAAGATGCTGGTGCTGAGGACCAAACACGGCCCCCAGCGCCCCCTCAGGTGAGCACAGCGCTGGATCCTGGTACAAGTAAGTCGTTTTTGTAGCTGCTGACTTAACTTTCAGAAAACTGACTAAAGCTCCTCTTTAAGGTTTTGATAACCCAATTCAATTTTGCCAAAACCGATCTTGTGTAAAATATCTCAAAGTACTCTTGGTTCCATGCTGTAGCAAATAATTGGCAATTCTCATTACTGTCCCAGCACTAGGAAAAGGCAAACAGCAGCAATAATGCAACGTCAATTGTTTGTACCTGCAGAATGGTAAAGGAGGCCGAAAACTGGTTAAGCATAACTTAAGCCATGTATCATGACAGATGCTGAATGACTGTAATTTAGCACTGCTTATGAAACAGCAGACACCATCCTCCTTCTGGCTTTGGTTGCACATGTGAAGGTAGCCCAAAAGCACCACAGCACTATCTGGATTAAGGCAAGGAAAGCACCTTAAAAGAATTCTCCAGGTCACTGCTGAATACGTTCTGCCCTCACAAAGGCTATGTTTTTCGTAATTTCACAGTACTCAGCTCATAAACTTTTATTGGATAGTCATGGGCTAAGCCATGGTTTTGATCGATGGTGCAACAGATCCTCAAGGAACAGAACACATATCTATGGCAGACGCCCCCCTCCCCTCTTTGTCCAAAATGAGTCCTAATAGAATCCAATGGATTCTAATTGAATCGAATTTGTGGCATATCTCCCCTATCAATCAGCCCACCTCATCATGGCTAGTTTTTAATAAGAGTTTTGTTTTTACCCTTGTTCTACTACAGTAGGCTGAATGGTTGAGCACCGGCACCACCATGGAACTGAGTGCATTTATGGTAGAACCTCCTCTGGCAACCTATCCACCAGATCACAGGGAATGTCAAAAAGAGCTCGGTCTTTACAATTCCCTCTGATCTCACATGGTAGGTAAATGAGCTTTTAGGTTGTAAATCACTGATCAATCCCTTCCATATATGAAAGAAGTGAAGAATTTCTATAATGGAGCAGATGCAAGAAATGGCAAAGACAAAAGGCAAAGCCGCACTTCCATAAAATCCATCAAAGGGGTGGGCATCCAACATAGTTCCCCTCTGAGAGGCATGACTTAGGGCAAGGACTATGTTAGAAGCCGTAGCTTTAATTAACCAGTTGACCTCTGGAAGGTTTTACCTAGACATGTGCATGACGAAAAAATTTGTTTAGTTAATCTAGTTATTTCGTTTTATTAAATTTGGTTGATTCGTTCAATTCATACTCGGAATTCGTTTTGCCTTCTTTCCAATTCACCGATTTTTTTTTCATTCGAAACGTTTGAATCGATAAATTTCAAATTGGTCGAATCAAAAGTTTTATATATTTTTTTTTATTCGAATGTGGCAAAGTGAACACCCAAAAGAAAAATCTTCACCAAATGATTACAATGACGCTTGAAAATCACCTTTGGCTTAACAAAAATGAAATGGTATCAATACCACACACGGTATTTGATTTCAGAAATATGTTTACAGTTCGAATTCGAATGGAATTCAATGTAAAATCGATTCAAATTTCAATTTGAACTTTGGAAATTTAGGCAAATTTCATTTCGTTATTAGGGAGCATTCGGTAAACTTAGTTTATACTGTAACTCGGATATTCAGATATATCTGAATAACGAAAAATTTGTCCGAATATCAATTCGGAACGAACCAAACCACACATGTCTAATTTTACCTCCTACATGACCAGGCCATTTTTTGCTATTCAGCACTGCGCTACTTTAACTGGCAATTGCGCGGCCATGCAACACTGTACCCAAATGAAATTTATGTTATTTTTTTCACACAGATAGAGCTTTATTTTGTTGCCATTTGATCACCCCTGGGTTTTTTATTTTATAAACTAAAAGACTGATTTTTTTTTTTTTTAAAGACGTTTTCTGTTTTCTATTATAAAACATATCCAATAGAAAAAAAAATGATTTCTTCATAAATTTAGGCCAAAAAGAATTTTGTTACATGTCTTTAGTAAAAACAAAAATCCCAATATGTGTATATTAATTGGTTTATGCTAAAGTTATAGCATCTACAAACTATGGTATATACAGTATCTCACAAAAGTGAGTGAGTACACCTCTCACCTTTTTGTAAATATTTTATTATCTTTTCATGATACTGTATACTGGAACTTACACAGCTATAGATGCTATATTGTAATGGTGGTGATTAGAGATTTATACTGTGACTGTGATAAAGTGGCAGGCAATCTGGCACTAACAGACACTGGCTGGGAGGGTCACTAACTGACACTGATGTTGCTAGTGACACCAATACAGTGATCAGTGATAATACTGTACACTGTACTAATAACACTGGCTAGAAATGGGTTAACATCTAGGGGCAATCAAGAGATTAACTGTGTGCCTAACAGTGTGCAATGTAAGTTGCTTTTACTTTCTAATTTGGTTGTTTTTTCTCCCTGCCTTTCAGGGAGAAGAAACAGCCAGATCGCTGTTCCCTGTACACAGAGTGCTGTGTGTTTGTAAACACAGAACCCTCTGTGTGATTGGACACAACAGATCAGCTGATTTCAGCTGAAATCTTCTGCCAAACTACTGCTGTGTCTACTCACAGTGTGGGTCAGCAAGGAGCAGGCACATGCGTGCCCAAAACCTGGAAGAAGCTCGTCACATACATGTGTGTGACTTTGCCTGTATCACTTTCGCCTCTTCACAGTATATTTACAGTGAGTGGTCAGCAGGTAGTTAAACTTCAAGGAGGGATTTTATGGAAGTGCAACTTTGTCCTTCATTTTTGCCATCTGTGCCGAGCAGGGTGAGCTTGTGAAGACAGCAACCAGTATTGAAGTGGACAGGAGGAATATGCTCAGGACTTGGAGTGGTTCAGTAATTTCTTTGTGTCTACAGATGGAAAACTATTATGTCCGATGCAATTTGAGGCTTGTAGGGATGATATGCATGGACATCAAACTGGTTTTGCGCACAGTTGTTTCTTCTGATGCCTGTTGAGGGAAGACTTCCTGGTGAAGGATCTTCCGCAATCTGGACATGAATATGGATTCTCACTACTGTGCGTGGCCTGGTGGCAGACCATGTCAGCCTTCCACCGGAAACACTTGCCACACTCCGCACAGCAAAAGGGCTTTTCCCCAGTGTGAACCCTCTGGTGCCTCTCCAGCTGCGACTTGTGTGCAAAGCATTTCCTGCAGTCTGAGCAGGAGAACGGCCTCTTGCCCGAGTGCATGGCTTGGTGTTCGACGAAAGAGGTCTTCCACCGAAAGGTCTCTCCGCACTCTTCACAGGAGAAAGGCCTCTCTCCTGTGTGGATGTTTTGGTGGCGGTCTAAGTGTGATTTATGAGCAAAGCTCTTCCCACATTCACCACAGGAAAATGGCTTCTCGCCCGTGTGGATTTTCCAGTGTTTGACCAAGCTGGACTTGTGTATGAAGCATCTACCGCAGATCATGCAGGAGTTTTGGCTCTTGTCAGCATGCTTCTTCTGATGGAAGTTGAGCAACTGCCTCTCTGTGAAGCTCTGGCCACATTCAGAGCACGAATATGGCTTCTCTCCCGTGTGGCGCCTCTGATGTTCAACCAGCCGGGCTCTGCGCATAAAACATTTCCCACATTCCGAGCAGGAGAAGGGCCTCTCCCCCGTGTGGACTCTCAGATGGAGGATAAGACGGGACTTGTGCAGAAAGCCCTTTCCACAGAGGGAACAGGAGAGCGGCTTGTCCCCCGAGTGGATGGACTGATGGACCAGAAGAGTCGAGCGCAAAGCGAAGCTCCTCCCACATTCAGCACAGGTAAACGGCTTCTCGCCCGTGTGGGTTCTCTGATGCCCAATTAGGATGGACTTCTTCTCAAAGCATTTCCCGCAGTCATCGCAGGAGAAAGGCTTCTTCTTCATGGACACCTGTTGGTGTTTGATCAGTGTTGATTTCTGCCGGTAGGACTTCCCGCAGTCTGAGCATGAATAGGGCTTCTCCCCCGAATGTAAAGCCTGGTGTTTGCTAAGAGAGGCCTTCTGGGTAAAAAGCTTCCCACATTCCGGACAGGAGTATGGCTTCTCCCCCGTGTGGGTGATCTGGTGCCGGAGTAGATGATCTTTTTGCCTGAAACATTTTCTGCAGTCGGGACACGAGTAGGGCTTCTCTCCTGTGTGTACCCGCCGGTGACAGTTTAATTGGGACCTCTGTGAAAACCTCTTTCCGCAGTCGCCGCAAGACAACGGCTTCCTGATTCTTGATTTTCCCTAAAAGGAAGCACAGATTTATATTTTACAACTTTTTTTCCATAACTTACAAAAAAACACCCTAAAAAGGGGGGGGGGGGGGTTGGGTGGGAACTGGGTTGGTGTGTGCTGCCTGTCACCTTTGGGGGGGGGGGGGCTGGAGGTGTTGCCGCAACCTGTCACCTTTGGGCCACCCCGGCCCTCCTCTCTCCCCTTCTGCTCTCTCTTCTTCCCTTCTTCCCTTTCCTCTCTGTAGGTAAGATGACCACAGAGAGGGAAGTGAGTAGTATTCTGGGAAAAAGGGAGCGGATGCCCTCTGATGGTGGAAGGGTGGCAGTGCAGGTTATGCTGGCTCGCTGCCTGCTGCCCGCCCCGCCATAATGGGGATGGTAGTGACACAGCCCAAAATTATCCACAATGGCCCAAAAGTAAAATGGTCCAGAAGTATATATACAGAATAAAGGTATATAAAGCACCTGGACCAGATGGCATCCACACACGGATCCTAAAAGAATTGAGCTCTGTCATTTCAAAGCCATTGTATCTCATTTTTAGGGACTCCTTAATGACTGGAATAGTACCACTGAATTGGCGTAGGGCCAATGTGGTGCCCATATTTAAAATGGATCAAAGCCTTTACCAAGTAACTATAGACTAAAGTGTTAGTTTAACTTCTATAGTTGGGAAGATACTGGAGAGTTTAATAAAAGACCACATAGATGAGTTCTTGTTGGAAAAAAATGTTTTAAGCAACAGACAGCATGGATTCATGAAAGACAGAAGTTGTCAAATAAACCTGATTTCTTTTTATGAGGAGGTAAATAAAACCTTGGATAGAGGGGTGGCTGTGGACGTGGTGTACTTGGATTTTGCTAAAGTGTTTGACACCGTTCCCCACACACGGTTAATGTATAAAGGTAAAGTCTACAGGCTTGGAAAGATCAGTTTGTAATTGGATAGAAAACTGGCTAAAAGACCGAATTCAGAGAGTAGGGGTTAATGATTCTTATTCTGAATGGTCTAAGGTTATCAGTGGTGTACCCCAAGGTTCAGTGTTGGGACCCTTACTTTTCAATATATTTATAAATGATATCGGGTCTGGGATTAAAAGTACCACTTCAGATGACACCAAGCTATGCAGTGGAATAACGTCCTTACAGGATGTCTCCAACTTACAAGCAGACCTCAATGCACTGTCTAATTGGGCGACTGTGTGGCAAATGAGGTTTAATGTTGATAAATGTAAAGTTATGCACTTGGGGGCTAAGAATATGCATGCATCGTACATACTAGGGGGAGTACAACTGGGGGAATCCATAGTGGAGAAGGATCTGGAGGTTTTGGTAGATCATAAGCTTAATAATGGCATGCAATGCCAAGCTGCGGTTTCCAAAGCAAACAAAATCCTTTCTTGTATTAACCCCTACAGATCCGCGCTATTGCCGAAGTACGGCTCCAGCGCGGATCTGAAATGCCGGGACAACGTCCATGGACGTCGTCCCCTGTGCACGCTCCCGGCGCGCACCCTGGCAGCAGCGGCGGTGCGCGCGCGTGTCCGTGGGTCGGGCGGACTCGATGTCCGCTCGAGACCCACGATCGCCTGACAGAGCTGCAGAACGGGGAACCGCCGATGTAAACACGGCGGTTCTCCGTTCTGTGACAGGGGGTATAACAGATCTACTGATCCCTGTCACTGGGATCAGTTAGATCTGTTATGTCCCGGCCAGCCCGCCCCCCCCCCCTACAGTTAGAA
>BLSH010212890.1:879221-905600 GCA_018402905.1 Glandirana rugosa | reverse complement strand
CCAGCTGATATAATGGGTCACCAAAAGTCAGCACCCCCCTCTACACAGACTCCCCCCATTAGCTCAGAGTCCCTTTGCATCAGCACCCCCTTAGAGGCCTCTATTAGATCTGGGAACCCCACCACCAGTGTCCCCTGCCCCTAAAGACTCCCATTAGACCGCCTTACCGAGAGCCGTTTCGAGCCAGGAAGTGTGGGAGCCGGAGTTTGGGGGCAGAGCTGCTCTACTGTAGTGACATTTTTCTTCCTTCCTTCCTTCCATTGTGTGTGGGGGGCTTGGAGAGAAGGCAGATGCTGCATTGCTGTGCCCTGTATGTCGGCAAGACACATCTGAACTTGTGCACTCATCCATAGGGTCACTGTTAGGAATCATGGGGCCCCCACCCCCTGAGGGGGGGAAAGAGGTGGGGGGAGGAAGGCAAGAAAGGGGGAGGCGAGAGAGGGTGAGAGAAGGGGGGGCCAGGAGAGAGGGAGGGGGTGAAAGAGAAAGGAGGTGACAGAGGGGGGGTGGGCTGACAGAGAGGGGGGCGGTCTGACAGAGAGGGGGGGGCTGACAGAGAGGGAGGGCTGACAGACAAGGGGGTGAGAGCGCAGATGAGAGAGAGACCTCAGTCAGGAGACACACAGTGCACGCCAGGCAGGGAGGTGGGACTCTGGGGGGCCGCGATCACCCACAGTCCAGCCCCGCTTCCACATGTGATCAGCTCCACTGGGCCAATCACAGACCCTCATGTCCGCCGCCAATCACAGGGTGCTTGCTGCCCATCGCTGAGCTGGGCTCTGAGCACACAGGCAGCATGTGATATTGATGGCGGGCACGGGAATCGGGATGCGCCGCTCTAGATGTTGCAGCCAGGGCCACTGGTCACAGAACGGTTGAACTGTTGCTATATGTGTCGGGGGTTTCAGGCGGGTTGAAACCCGGGCACATGTGTCAAAATCCAGACTGTCTGGTTCAAAACCGGACAGGTGGCAACCCTAGAGAGAACAAAGAAGGGGAGGGAGAGAGCTGGACTGGGGACAGGATTGTCACAGACCACTGGTGAGACCCGTACACTGCTACGGTCTATAGGAGAGAACGTTCATCACCATGTCCTGTGGACCTGAGCTGACTTCAGATGACAGACTAAACACCCCCCACCGGTGACAGGCTGAACCCCCCCTTCCCCCAGTCCATGGTAGGGTTGTCTTCCAAGAGTCGGTCTCTGGTGCTGTCTTGTCAATTTTCCTGTTGCACACCTTTCTGGCAAACAAGGCTTATGTTAGAGTGGGTGCTGCATCGATTACCAGCTGGATCCTGGAGACATCATACATCTGTACATATTCGCCAGCACACCGAGAATCACCATCCAAAGATTCTTTATTTCGGAGCCACGCAGGACCCCTTCATCAGGCATGCCTGACGAAGGGGTCCTGCGTGACTCTGAAACGTTGCACTCTTCTGTGATGTGATCTCTCTTTAAATAAAGAATCTTTGGATGGTGATCCGCGGTGTGCTGGCGAATATGTTCACATGGTGCTGTTGTAGAACACTGCTAACTGTTAATTTTATATTTCTGACTCTAAAGGATATATAAAACCAAGAACAATAATGTCAAATTTTGCAGCAACACCAGTCCTTAGATGGGTGGCTGCATTTGTTTTTTCAGACTAAGTACATTTTCTGCAACTACAGAAAATACACGATGATCTTTCAATAATTACAATGTTCTGGTAACGTCCTGTCTAGTTAACTTATCAAATAACGTCCCTTCCATGTAATGGAGATGAAGAGAGGAGGTGTCTAAATCAGGATGACAACACTGCTTCTCAAACGATACAGTGAGTGGGTGTTGTCACACTAAAACAGGAAGTGTGTTACTGGCAGGATGACCAATAAAGGAATTAAAATGAATCTGAGACTCTTTTCGTGATTTCATGTTTATGACTCACCTGTGCTGATCTCTCTAGGAATTTCCTCCTCATTATTTGACTCGTTGCCAGTTAGATCATCTTCTTCCTTCACCTCTACTTTAATAATCAGATTTTCATTCTGAACAAAACAGATCCCTTATTTAATACATTGTATACTATATGAAATAAAACAGAATATAAATACAGATAACGCCATGCAAAATAACTAAATGAAAACGAATGGACCCGTACAGGAAAAAATGCTCAGCTACAAACTGGAATTATCTCCTGCAGTAATTCCATTTCACCCCTAGATGCCCTCAGTCTTTTGGGCTGAAAGACAACCAGCATCATTCAACCCACTTTCTGTAAAGCCAGGGTGTCATGGATCTGACCCCTGGGGGAAGTCATCAATCTGAAGTCAGAGTACTAATGTACTGGAGGAGCTCACATCAATATGTGAGCATACAGACCATCGACATTGGGGGAGAAATGTAAGGACCTGCGATAGCTCCAAACATTTTTTTAAGGGGTAGAAGCCGTGGTTCCGCTTTAAAGTGTAATAAACCTAAAAATTAAAAATGCTAAAATAGTAGCTCACGCTCTAGATTTGCCAACATTTCCTCCTTTTCTTCAAGTTTTGTTTTAATATTACCTGGAGATCCTGTAACTTCCTTGCATTCTTATGGTGACAACACTCCATGACCAGCCTTCGAATCTGTAAGCAGTGTTGTCACCATAGGATGCAAGCTGCCTGTGGACCCTAAGCTGACGCCAACACATACAGCTTGAAGTCCAAAAGGGAGAATAAGGAATTATGGGACTCCACCTCATCAGAGGAAGATGTGCACCCACGTGTACCAAAGCAGGACTGCCTACGAGGAGTAAGGTGGACGGACATGCCATGTTACATACACTATATTAGCAAAAGTATTGGGACGCCTGCCTTTACACGCACATAAACGTTAATGGCATCCCAATCTTAGTCCGTAAGGTTCACTATTGAGTTGGCCCACCCTATGAAGCTATAACAGCTTCAACTCTTCTGGGAAGGCTGTCCACAAGGTTTAGGAGTGTCTATGGGAATGTTTGACCATTCTTCCAGAAGTGCATTTGTGAGGTCAGGCACTGATGTGGACGAGAAGGCCTGGCTCGCAATCTCTGCTCTAATTCACCCCAAAGGTGTATTATCAGGTTGAGGTTAGGACTCTGTGCAGGCCAGTCAACTTCCTCCACCCCAAACTCGCTCATCCATGTCTTTATGGACCTTATTTTATAAGTATGAGCTGTGGCAGGGATATATTAGTACCCCCACATAAAGTTGTATGACATGAGCATGAACACCCCTTAAGCAAAATAGACGGCGTAATCTTGAAATTTCTGTAGGGATTTGGGGTAGAGGCCCCTAAGTTCAAAGTCTAAATGAGGTTCTTTAAACAGTGTTCACATAACATTCCTTATGTGACCAGAGTAAACGTTATTGACGTGCCATAAATGTCTCTATAGGAAAGATGAGTTGTCCTTATAGAAAAAACAGCGTAGCAGCACAGTGTAGGAAGAAGGAGCAAGGCACCGGACGTGATAACAGTATTACATTCAAGTGTGGATCCTTCACCAGGTATAATATATACTCACCAGATGGAATTGGTATACCGCTATAGGCTATTCACCCTGCCAGGGTCCCCTGAGGGATTGGAGAGATCTTTGCCATCGTAGTACTGTATCCTACGTTATCAGTCTCCAGGTCCGCTCACCCGTTCATACCTGCTGTACAGAGTGCTCCGGGAAGTTCGCTCCTTCCTTTGCAGTATGGTGGAGCAGAGCAGACTTGGTGCTGAGCGGGGCCTATGTCACTCCGCCATACTGCACAGGAAGGAGCGAACTTCCCGGAGCACTCTATACAGCAGGTATGAATGGTGAGCGGACCTGGAGACTGATAACGTAGGATACAGTACTACGATGGCAAAGATCTCTCCAATCTCTGACCCTGGCAGAGTGAATAGCCTATAGCGGTATACCAATTTTCATCTGGTGAGCATATATTATAAATGGTGAAGGTTCCACACTTGAGCGTAATACTGTTACCAAGTCTGGTGTCTTGCTCCTTCTTCCTACACTGTGCTGCTACGCTGTTTTTTCTATAAGGACAACTCATCTTTCCTATAGAGACATTTATGGCACGTCAATAATGTTTACTCTGGTCACATAAGGAACGTTATGTGAACACTGTTTAACCACTTACCAACCGGAAGGTTTTGCAGCTTTAGGACCAGAGCACTTTTTGCGATTCGGCGCTGCGTCGCTTTGACTGACAATTGCGCGGTCATGCGATGTTGTACCCAAACAAAGTTTGCGTCCTTTTTTCCCCACAAATAGAGCTTTCTTTTGGTGGTATTTGATCGCCTCTGCGTCATTTCTTATCGCCGCTATAAACAAAAGAAGAGCGACCATTTTCCAAAAAAACCCAAATTTCTTACTTTTTGCTAAAATTCAAATCCAAAAAAAAAATATAAAAAAACATTTTTTTTTCACCGTTTTTGGCCGATTTATATAATTCCTCATATTTGCGATAAAAAAAAAATCACAATCAGCATTTATTGATTGGTTTGCGCAAAAGTGGCCGCGTTTACGGATGGTGAGAATTCATTTCTGGGGTTTTTTTTTTTTTTTACTAGTAATGGCAGCGATCTGCGATTTTTAGCGGTAATGCGATATTGGGGGGGACATGTCGGACCATTTTGACACTTTTTTGGGACCAATGACATTTATTCAGGGATCAGAAATTTAAATGTCCACTGATTACTGTATAAATGTCATTGGCAGTGAAGGGGTTAACCTGCAGGGGGCGATCTAGGGGTTAATAGTGTTCCCTGGGTGTGTTCTTACTGTGGGGGGGTTGGGCTAACATGGGCATGAGAGATCTAACTGATCCCAGTGACAGGGATCAGTAGATCTCTCATGCCCCACTGACAGGGCGGGGAACCGCCGTGTTTACATCGGCGGTTCCCCGTTCTTTCCCCTGTAGCCGCTCATCGCGGCGGACATCGGGTCCACCCGAGCCGCGGGCACACTCCCCAGGAGTGCGGCGGGGGCGCGCGCGCCCCCTGGTGGCCAAATGCGAATCGCCGCTTATTTACGGCGATTCGCACAGGGCTCCCCGACTGCCGCCGTGAAAAGACGGCGCGCAGTCGGGAAGCAGTTAAAGAACCTCATTTAGACTTTGAGCTTAGGGGTCTCTACCCCAAATCCCTACAGGAATTTCAAGTTTACACTGTCTATTTTGCTTAAGGGGTGTTCATGCTCATGTCACACAACTTTATGTACTAATATATCCCTGCCACAGTGATTTTGGTTTAGCGCAGCTCATACGTATAAAATATTGTTTATTCTCCCTGGTTGTGGATTAGGGCTGCTGCTTACCCCCTTTTTCCTTCTCATGTTTTGTTGTTTTTTTAGTACGAACCTTCAGCGCAGTATAATATATTATATATTAGGCTTTATGGACCTTGCTTTGTGCACTGGTGCAGTCATGTTGGAACAGGAAGGGGTCATCCCCAAACTGTTCTCACAAAGTTGGAAGCATGGAATTGTCCAAAATGTCTTGGTATGCTGACACCTTAAGAGCTCCCTTCACTGGAAGTAAGGGGCCAAGCCCAACCCCTGAAAAACAACCCCACACCATAATCCCCCTCCACAAAATGGTTTGGACCAGTGCACAAAGCAAGGTCCATAAAGACATGGATGAGCGAATTTAGGATGGAGGAACTTGACTGGTCTGCAGAGAGTCCTGACCTCGAGCCGACAGAACACCTTTGGGATGAATTAGAGAGGAGACTGCGAGCCAAGCCATCTCATTCAATATCAGTGCCTGATCTCACAAATGCGCTTCAGGAAGAATGGTCAAGCATTCCCATAGATACACTCCTAAATCTTGTGGACAGCCTTCCCAGAAGAGTTGAAGCTGTTATAGCTGCAAAAGGTGGGCCAACTCAATATTGAACCCTGCGGACAATATTGACGCCATTAAGTTCATGTGCGTGTAAAGGCAGGTGTCCCAAGACTTTCGGTAATATAGTGTATAGTTACATAGTTAATCAGGTTGAAAAAAAAAAAACACAAGCCCATCTAGTTGAACCAATAAAAGCCAAAGAAAACTATACAATCCCATATCCTAAGTTGGTCCAGAGAAAGGCAAAAAAACCCCAGTAAAACATGACCAATTTGCTCCAGCAGGGGAGAAAATTCATTCCTGATCCCCCGAGAGGCAATCAGATATTCCCTGGATCAACTTTACCTATAAATGTATGCATGTGGACTTCTCAAGCCAAAAAGTTACAAGAAAAGAAAACAAAATACATTCCGCAGCCTACTAGGCACATGGCATCATAGATAGAAGAAAGTTTATGGCAGGGTTTAATTCTACTTTAATTTCAACAAACCAGGTCATTGTTTGAAATGTTATGAACATCCTGTATGGAATCCTGAGGATAAAGAGGACTGGAGCATCTCTCCGGTGTATTTCTGTTACTGGATCCATCTGTAGGAAACATACATAAAAAGTCACATGAATACGGTATATCATTTTCATATATATATATAACTACTGTATATCATGTACTTTGAAGCGGACCTCCAGCCTTCCCTTCAGTTTGCACAGGTGAGGATCTCTCTCTCCCGTACTTAAATGGCTTACTCTGATTTTACTGCACACTGTGAGCTTCTCAAAATGGGTAGGATAAGTCCACTCCAACTGCTTCCTATCTGACGTATAGCAAAATGACAGCCAAGAGTCATACAACGTCCTTCCAGTCGCAAATCCTGCATGCTCTAGCGGCCACGCTGTGGCACAGATCGTTGTACAGGGCCAGCCCTGGTATCCTGTGATCGATCACAATGATCACATTTTATGAAGGCTAGCCTGGTACATCTCGCACGCATCAGTTGTACGCTATGAATGGCTTTCATTCGTAACCAATAATTGTGTATTATTGTGATAATCTCTGATTGGTCACAGTGATCACATGTTACAGACAGGGACAATCACAGTGCATCTGTACCATGTGATCGCTGTGGTCAATCACAGCTATCCCAATAGTACACACTGGCAATGACTGCTTATAATGGTGATAATCACCATTATAAGCAATCATAGTGTAAAAAAAAAATCCTGAGTAGTACAGTATCACTATGGTAACACAGTATGAGGAAAAAAATGGGGCCTAAATGTATGAAGAAGGATTATTTAGTAGCAACATTTTATAACAGAAATGAAGAAAAATGTTTTTTTGTTTTTTTTTTTCAAAATGTTCTGCTTTTTTATGCTTATATAGGAAAAAAAAAAAAAGTGGTGATTAAATACCACCAAAAGAAAGCTCTATATGTCTCAAAAAATTATACATATTTTATTTGGTACAGTGTTGCATAGCTGAGTAATTGTCATTGAAAGTGTGACAGGGCTGAAAAATGGCCTGGGCAGGAAGGGTGTGAAAGTGTCCGGTATTGAAGTGGTTAAAATTCCTGGCTCATGTACAGGCACCATCCAACATTTTCAGCTTACCAGTCCTCTGTATGTAAATCCACACTAGCCAACAATGGGCAATAAAAAAGGCCTGGGGACCAAGGAGCTTTGAGGGTAGAACATCCATCTTAGAAAGCAGAACTGGACTATGAGAAGAATTGGATGGTCCTCTGAAGGATCTACAGGCTGATGAAGGAACAGAAGAGGAGCCAGGAGCTCGGACAGTACACACTCACCTGTGCTTATCTCCAGAGGAACTCCCTCCCCTTTACAGCACTCCTCACCCCTCAGATACATCTCATCTTCATCTGTATGTTCCTCTTTAATGGCAATCACATGGTTCTCCTAGATAAAGAATTAAGAACTCATAAGATCGGCACAGCTTCTCTGCAATGCACACCAGAGTTTCTCGACCTTTTTTCAGTCATGACACCCTTTTAAAGTATGCAAAAGCCTAAGGCACCCCAGTCTAAAAAAACATAAATGTTACTTATCAATGGGAGACCCAAGCCTGGAACGAAGCACACAAGTGCCTTGATGAAACTAACTTGGCATCAAAAGCCCCCTCACCACATCAAAGGTCCCTCCAGCACAGCAAACCCCTTGATCACATCAGGGGTCATCCATCATGTCAGAGGTTCCCCATCACATCAGAGGTCACCCCATCACATCAGAGGTCCTTCCACCACATCAGAGGTCCTCCCTTCAAATCAGAGGTTTCCCATCACATTAGAGCTTATCAATGGGAGACCTAAGCCTGGGACGATGCACACAAGTGCCTTGATGAAACTAACTTGGCATCAAAAGCCCCCTCACCACATCAAAGGTCCCTCCAGCACAGCAAACCCCTTGATCACATCAGGGGTCACCCATCATGTCAGAGGTTCCCATCACATCTGAGGTCACTCCATCACCTCAGAGGTCCTCCCTTCAAATCAGAGGTTTCCCATCACATTAGAGCTTATCAATGGGAGACCTAAGCCTTGGACGATGCACACAAGTGCCTTGATGAAACTAACTTGGCATCAAAAGCCCCCTCACTAAATCAAAGGTCCCTCCAGCACAGCAAACCCCTTGATCACATCAGGGGTCACCCATCATGTCAAAGGTTCCCATCACATCAGAGGTCCTCCCTTCAAATCAGAGGTTTCCCATCACATTAGAGCTTATCAATGGGAGACCTAAGCCTTGGACGATGCACACAAGTGCCTTGATGAAACTAACTTGGCATCAAAAGCCCCCTCACTAAATCAAAGGTCCCTCCAGAACAGCAAACCCCTTGATCACATCAAGGGTCACCCATCATGTCAGAGGTCACCCCATCTCATCAGAGGTCCTTCCACCACATCAGAGGTCCTCCCTTCAAATCAGAGGTTCCCCATCACATTAGAGGTTACCCCATCACATCAGCAGTGCCCCCGTCACATCAGAAGCACCCCTTCACATCAGAGGTCCCCCTATCACATCAATGACCCCATCTCATCAGAGATCCTTTCACCACATCAGAGGTTCCCATATCACATTAGAGGTCCCCCCCATTACTTCAGAAGCCCCCCTTCACATCAGAGATCCCCCATGACATCAGAGGTCCCCCCATGACATCAGAAATTCCCCCCTTCACATCAAAAGCCCCCCTTCACATCAGAGGTCCCTCCATTACATCAAACTCCTCAATCATGTCAAAGTCTCCCCCATCACCCCAGCGCCCCCCCCCCTTAATGTCAGTGCCCCCATCACATCAGAAACCCCCCTTCACATCAGGGGTACCCCCTCACGTCAGGGGCCCTCTATACATAAGTACACTCATCACATCAAAGCCTCCCCATCACCATAGAGCTTCCAAAATCACACAGCCCCCTCTTCACATGAGAGCAGCTTGGCAGAAGGTGGAGGAGGCCTACAAGAAACCGGCTTTTCATCCTGACATTACAGCATCATTGGTTGTTATACTATTGGTGGCCGGCCTGCCAGCACCTTGGCAACTCATGACTCTAATCCAGTGAAAATGGGTCCTGTGTGCATAGCACCGCAGTTGAGAACCACTGATGTATATCATCAGGAACATTTGATATCCATCAACCTACCATGTGGCCTTCAATGATCTCCTGATGTTCCTGTGTGGAGTCCCGGGAATACAGAGGATGGGGACATCTCTCTGGGGGATTTCTGTTACTGGATCCATCTGTAGGAAACACACACACTGACTGAATACATTGTTGATGGTGTGCATCTAGGTGGATCCTCAATAATCTTCTTTCTTCTTACCCGGTGATGTGAGGGGCAGCTGGTTCTCCATCACGACCTCCTTGGAGAATGGTTGATCTACCAAGATCAAGTCCTAAATATAAAAAAATAGAAATGACAAAAAGAAGAAGATGACCCTGAACAGTTCTCATGTTGGATAAGTACCGGGGGTGCTCATGCTAGTCCTTAGCTTACAGGGCCACCTACTTCTACCTCAAGACTCATTTCATGACCTAAACTGATTAAAGTGATTTGATATCCCGGCCTGTCAATCCACTTCAAACACTCCATTTATTTACAGCCAAAGAAGCCGCCATCTTAACCTCAGTTTCATCTGCAGTTGCCATGGCACTGCACATGTGATCAGTTATGACATGGCTATTGGATGGCTTGTCAATTCGGTTGAGAGCACAAGCGACTGTGACCATTATCATTCACAGCATGCCTTCAATGTAACTGTTTGGGGAACAGTTGAATCGATGGTTTGGATTAGAGAAAGAAGTCAAAATACTTACCTGATTCTTCACTCCAGAAGGTTTCCCCCTTGCTGTCCTGACTGAAAGCCTCTTCCATTAGGTGCTCCAGGTGGCGATCCCACCCTGATGTCATCATCAATGCAGGGCCAACCCTAATTTAGATTCCTTGGTTTCCTACCGTATAAGCACTGGGCAACCAATAATACACATCTGGTGTGAATGGGCCCTAAGATAAGTCTTTTCGCTTCTTTCTCAACCCCTACCCTTACTGACGATTTAATTGAATCCTTGCATGGTGGGGGAGGGTGGCTCATAGGGTGGCTTTTAAAAACAAATCCTTGGATCTTAGAACGCTGCGAAAAGGCTGTCCCTGCAGAAGGTTTGCAAATAGAGCGGCAAGTGGGTGGCGGCCATATTTGTCAATAGCGTATTTGACGAAAACCATATGTTTTTGCAATCCTGCAGTCTCAGCAGCTGCAGATTTGAAAGGTTCACATAAAGAGACAAAGCGTGGACTTGCTAAATGTACATTGACAGTTAAAGTTATGAAAAATTAGGGTATCGCTCCACGCTGAAATATTACCAAATATAATTTTTACCCCAATGTGCAGAAATCCAGGCAGCCCCCCAACTGGATTTAGGGTTGCCACATCATCCCTTTAATCCAGGACACCTATCAATTGCACAGGTTCTGTGGCTGATCAAGGTGGTAATTAAACTCACTTGGTGCCTTATCTGCATTAAATTAGCCCCAGAACCTGTGTAATTCATATGTGTCCTGGATTAAAGGGATGATGTGGCAACCCTAACTGGATGCCACTCTTTGCCCTGTAGCCTGGATCTATGATCTGATACAAAAGGTCACATGACCCCCTCCCAGTCCAGTCCATAAAGGGTGCTGGGACTCCCTGTTCTCTCTTCCTTCCTCCAAAAAGATGTTAATATTATTACCTGCTCCTCACTGTGCACACACTTTCCAGCTTCACAATCACAACAAGATTCTGATAACTGCTGGACCCACTTCCTGTCCTCCATTATAGGCTACAACAAAATGGCCGTTTATTTTTTTTCATTGTTTAAATTTCAAAAATGATGAAACAAACGTTTATATAATCTTAGAAGCTGGGAAGGTGCCACAAAAAAAAAAAAGATTCGTCGATATGATGAATATTTATATGGATATCTGTAAGAACCAGACACTCAGAGTTTGGTCTACAACAAAATGGCCGCCGCCACAAACGCGGACAATACTATTAAAAACGTTTTGAATAGATTCATGTTGTAATGAATTTATTTGTTATATTTAAACATGCTTAAAATGATTAAAAATATAACTTTAGAAAAACTGAATTTCGAAAAAGGCTAAAAAAAAATGTCAATAATCTACAAGAAAATGGCCGCTGCTCTTCTGCCTATGGGTCATCAGGTCACTGTCATCGTGTGACCGCGTCACCTTAGCAACCAGCCAGAGCAGCTGCGGCCGTGGAACGCATAAAAAGGAAGTGCTGAAGCCAGAGGGCGGAAGTGAAAGGTGTGTTCCTGGTGCTGGGGGGAGGAGCTATGAATGGGAGACATGGCTGAGAGGGGTCCAAATTACAGCTGGTGATAATGATATGATAATATTACTGCTGATAACAGTGATAGGTGTGATTGCAATGGGTCTCAAGGTAACTAAAGTGTAATGTTGCAATAGACTATTGTTCTTAATAAAATATTTTTAGTAATCACCAATTAATAGTCATATAAGATGTATACTAATCATTATATAATTGCATACCTCCCAACTTTTTTAGATGGGAATGTGGGACACCCATTAGCAAAAGTATGCAGGCATTGGACACACCCCTGACACGCCCCCTTAACCACTTCAGCCCCCGGAAGGATTTCCCACTTTAGGACCAGAGCACTTTTTGCAATTCGGCGCTGCGTCGCTTTAACTGACAATTGTGCGGCCGTGTGACGTTGTACCCAAACAAAATTTGCGTCCTTTTTTCCCCACAAATAGAGCTTTCTTTTGGTGGTATTTGATCACCTCTGCGTCATTTCTGATCGCCGCTATAAACAAAAAAAGAGCAACAATTTTGCAAAAAAAAAAAAACAGTTTCTTACTTTTTGCTAAAATACAAATCCAAAAAAAAATATAAAAAAACATTTTTTTTCATCGGTTTTGGCCGATTTATATTCTTCCTCATATTTTTGGTTAAAAAAAATCACAATCAGCGTTTTTTGATTGGTTTGCGCAAAAGTTGCCGCGTTTACGGATGATGAGAATTCATTTCTGGGGTTTTTATTTTTTACTAGTAATGGCAACGATCTGCGATTTTTAGCGGTACTGTGATTTTGCAGCGGACATGTCGGACCATTTTGACACTTTTTTGGGACCATTGGCATTTATACAGCGATCAGTGCTATAAAAATGCACTGATTACTGTGTAAATGCCATTGGCAGTGAAGGGGTTAACCTGTAGGGGGCGATCTAGGGGTTAACTATGTTCCCTGGGTGTGTTCTAACTGTGAGGGGGCTGGGCTGTCAGGGGCACCAGAGATCTAACTGATCCCAGTGACAGGGATCAGTAGATCTCTGTCATACCCCCTGTCAGAACGGGGAACCGCCATGTTTACTTTGGCGATTCCCTGTTCTTTCCCTCTGGCAGCTCATCATGGCTCGCCGGCGGACATCGGGTCCACCCAAGCCGCGGGTACACTCCTCCTGAGTGCGGCGGGCATGAGCGCGCGCCCCCTAGCTGCCTGTCCATAAATTGCCGTCTATTTACGGCGATTCGCGAGACAGCTCCACACTGCCGCACGGTGTGGAAGTGGTTAAAGGAAAATTATACAAAAAAAAATATTAGTTAAACCCAAAAGTTCTTTTTTTTTATACCATTACTATTCCTTTATATTGGCTTTTGAAATTTGCAAATGCAGCAATTTAGAAATTAGATGAAAGGTTTAGCACTGGGAAACACTTTTTGAAAGATAAAAAGAGCATTATATATTCAACGATATAGAGGGACAAATGAGGAGGAAAGAGGGACAGAGGGACTTTGCACCAAACCAGGGACAGTCCCTCAAAATCAAGGACAGTTGGGAGCTATGTATAATTAGTTTCAATCCAGCTGCATGCTTTACAGGGTGTCCAGTCACGTGTGACAGAGTCCATCTACAGCAGCCAATCACATTGCAGAGGTCATTGTGTTTCAATATCATTGGAGAGGAGAAGATGGCAGGATCAGCAACACCCCAGCTCCAGCCCTTATGTCAATACTTTTATTTTGTTACATTGCAGAGAGTGAAGAATGGTCAGCCCCGCCCACGAGGAGCAGAGTCTTTTCCCAGAGTCATTCCTGAGGATGGAGAAGGGACAGAGGCTTATGACTAAGAGGATACTAAACCTCACCCTGGAGATCATCAACCTGCTGACTGGAGAGGTGAGGAGGATTCTGGGAGGTCACATGACATCACTCTTATCTCTATTAACAAAACACAGACCTGACCGGAGAGGTGAGGAGGATTCTGGGAGGATCACACTCAGGGTTAACCAGCCCAGGAGCTTGTTATGTGAAGGTAGCATGTGATTGAAGAGATTATAATTTGTTAATGGTTGTATTAAAATGTTTCTTACTAGGATTATGAACCTGTAAAGAAGAGGCATGGTCCTTGGACATCCAGCAACTCTCCTTGTGGGTTGGAAGGATGGGGCAGGAAACACACCCATTTTGCATTCTCCACCATCCTCCTTAATATCTGAGACAGACAACGAAAAGAAAATTCTAGAAATCACCTAGAAGATCATTGAGCTGCTGACGGGAGAGGTGAGTGGTGCTGGGAATTCTGGGACATTATCCAGTAACAGACAAGGGATGTGTCTGGATGGTGACTGTATCATTGTGTGTGTCAGGTTCCTATAAGGTGTCAGGATGTCACTGTCTATTTCTCCATGGAGGAGGGGGAGTATTTAGAAGGACACAAGGATCTCTACAAGGACGCCATGATGGAGAAGCGGCTGCCCGCTTTGGGGCACCGATAATCCACGATGTTTGAAGAGCATAAAACCTTTTATTCTATTCCTTAATGAATGTCTTTTCCTTTGGCACTCACTGCCTCTTTACATCAAAAGCAGAAACCACTTCCAGGCTGTTCTCAGTTTGTCAGAGACCAAAATTTTCAGGATTTCTTTATCTTCAACATTTGACAGATTCTGGCGGCAGTTGTCAGTCTCCTCACTCTCTGCGCTCCTCTGCTCGTCCCTCACAGGCTGCCCTCGCTGTCTCGGCTCGCTTCCCCTCCCGGCAGACAGAGGGCGCTGGACTACAGTGCGACACCCCCTGCTCCGACTGTGGCAAATGCTTCACCCACAAGCCAAATTTCATCCTGCACCTGCGGAACCACGCCAACGAGATGCCCTTTTTCTGTCCAGAGTGTGGGAAGAGTTTTGCCAAACTTCATGACGCACCAGAGGGTCCACACCAACCAGAAACCGCTTTCCTGCACCAAATGCGGGAAGTCTTTTCCAGTCTAATTTGTCACAGGAAAACACATGGTGTGAACCAGATGACTCTATGACAGGAGGGTGGAGAGGCAGAACTGATCATGCCCTCTTCCTTGTAAAGAGAGCGCAAAGGTGCTTGCTCCTTTTAATAAGGAATTAATGCCAGCAATCCTGGACTCTATTCTTCTTATGTTTATTTTTGAGCTAGTGATTCATACCATTTGACCAAGTGCAACCATTTGACTCACTGTAGAGCAGAGGTGTCAACCTCAATTTCATTGCAGGCTGCGTCAGCATTATAGTTCAGGAGTATGTTGTGTACAGGGTGCAAATTTCAGGGATAGGCTGTGACCAGAGTGCTGGGTTTAGGGGTGCACTATGTACAGAGTGCAAAGTTCAGTGATGCTCTGTGTACAGAGTGCAGGGATTAGGGGTGCGTTGTGTGCAGAGTGCAGGGGTTAGGGGTGCTCTTCGTACAGAGTGCAGAGATTAGGGGTGTGTTGTGTACAGAGTGCAGGGATTAGGGGTGTTTTGTGTACAGAGTGCAGGGATTAGGGGTGCACTGTGTACAGAGTGCAGGAATTAGGGGTGCATTATGTACAGAGTGCAGGGATTAGGGGTGCGCTGTGTACAGAGTACAGGGATTAGGGGTGCGCTGTGTACAGAGTGCAGGGATTAGGGGTGCACTGTGTACAGAGTGCAGGGATTAGGGGTGCTCTGCACACAAAGTGCAGAGATTAGGGGTGCGTTGTATACAGAGTGCAGGGATTATGGGTAAACTGTGTACAGAGTGCAGGGATTAGGGGTGCGCTGTGTACAGAGTGCAGGGGTTATGGGTGAGCTGTGTACAGGGTGCAGGGATTATGGGTGAGCTGTGTACAGAGTGCAGGGATTAGGGGTGCGCTGTGTACAGAGTGAAGGGATTAGGGGTGCGCTGTGTACAGAGTGCAGGGATTAGGGGTGCTCTTCGTACAGAGTGCAGGGATTAGGGGTGTGTTGTGTACAGAGTGCAGGGATTAGGGGTGCTTTGTGTACAGAGTGCAGGGATTAGGGGTGCGCTATGTACAGAGTGCAGGGATTAGGGGTGCATTGTGTACAGAGTGCAGGGATTAGGAGTGCATTGTGTACAGAGTGCAGGGATTAGGAGTGCGCTGTGTACAGAGTGCAGGGATTAGGGGTGCGCTGTGTACAGAGTGCAGGGATTATGGGTGCACTGTGTACAGAGTGCAGGGATTAGGGGTGCTCTGCACACAAAGTGCAGAGATTAGGGGTGCGTTGTATACAGAGTGCAGGGATTATGGGTAAACTGTGTACAGAGTGCAGGGATTAGGGGTGCGCTGTGTACAGAGTGCAAGGGTTATGGGTGAGCTGTGTACAGAGTGCAGGGATTATGGGTGAGCTGTGTACAGAGTGCAGGGATTAGGGGTGCGCTATGTACAGAGTGCAGGGATTAGGGGTGCGCTGTGTACAGAGTGCAGGGATTAGGGGTGCGCTGTGTACAGAGTGCAGGGATTAGGGTGCGCTGTGTACAGAGTGCAGGGATTAGGGGTGCGCTATGTACAGAGTGCAGGGATTAGGGGTGCATTGTGTACAAAGTGCAGGGATTAGGGGTGCGCTGTGTACAGAGTGCAGGGATTAGGGGTGCGCTGTGTACAGAGTGCAGGGATTAGGGGTGCACTGTGTACAGAGTGCAGTGATTAGGGGTGCACTGTGTACAGAGTGCAGGGATTAGGGGTGCTCTGCACACAAAGTGCAGAGATTAGGGGTGAGTTGTATACAGAGTGCAGGGATTATGGGTAAACTGTGTACAGAGTGCAGGAATTAGGGGTACGCTGTGTACAGAGTGCAGGGATTATGGGTGAGCTGTGTACAGAGTGCAGGGATTATGGGTGCGCTGTGTACAGAGTGCAGGGATTAGGGGTGCGCTGTGCACAGAGTGCAGGGATTATGGGTGAGCTGTGTACAGAGTGCAGGGATTATGGGTGAGCTGTGTACAGAGTGCAGGGATTAGGGGTGCGCTGTGTACAGAGTGCAGGGATTAGGGGTGCGCTGTGCACAGAGTGCAGGGATTGGGGTGCAATGTGTACAGAGTGCAGGGATTAGGGGTGTGCTGTGTACAGAGTGCAGGGATTAGGGGTGCGCTGTATACAGAGTGCAGGGATTAGGGGTGCATTGTGTACAGAGTGCAGGGATTAGGGGTGTGCTGTGTACAGAGTGCAGGGTTTAGGGGTGCGCTGTGTGCAGGGATTAGTGGTGCACTATGCACAGCGTGCAACACCAACCCAGGCCCTAAGCTTCTTTGCATCTCTACTCTCTCCTACCTCTGTCTATGAAGGCAGCTCTAGGTAGCGCCCTGTGTAGGCAGTGCTGCCTTGCAGGCAGATTGTTTTTGCTCTCAGATTCTGGAGAGCTGTCCCCAATGTGCCCCTTTATGAGGGATCTATTACATCCGGAGGCCGCTGAAAGCAGACGTGTCTCTTGTAAGCACAGAAGGCTTCTGTGTTTACTAGTGACAGCAGGGAGCGGGAGCAGTCGGAGGTGCCGGAATGGAGTTCCTCCACAATCTGACTGCAAAACTGGGTGGAAAGGCCACACGACAAGGCCTGGGGGGCCGGATTTGGCCCATGGGCGTTGTTTTTGACATATGCACTGTAGAGCAGGGGTCTCCAAACTGCGGACCGTAGGCTGGATGTGGCCCTTGGAGCACTTCTTTCCACTGATCCGAGGCTCTATTCCTCCCATTGGCACCAATCATGGGATACTATTCCTCCCTCTGACACCAGAGATGGAGAACCACTTTTCCCTCTGACACCAATGATGGGGCACTATTCCTCCCACTTACACCAATGATGGGGTACTATTCCTCCCCCTGACACCAACTATGGGGCACCATTCCTCCCACTGACACTAATGATGGGGCACTATTCCTCCCACTGACACCAACTATGGGGCGCCATTCTTCTCACCGACACCAGTAATGAGGCATTATTTCTCCCACTGATACCAATGATGGGGCACTATTCCTCCCACTGACACCAGCGATGGAGAACCACTTTTCCCACTGACACCAATGATGGGGCACTATTCCTCCCACTTACACCAGCGATGGGGCGCTATTCCTCCCACTGACACCAGCGATGGGGCACTATTCCTCCCACTGACACCAATGATGGGGCACTATTCCTCCCACTTACACCAGCGATGGGGCACTATTCCTCCCACTGACACCAATGATGGGGCACTATTCCTCCCACTGACACCAGCGATGGGGCACTATTCCTCCCACTGACAGCAATGATGGGGCACTGTTCCTCCCTCTGACACCAATGATGGGGCACTATTCCTCCCACTTACACCAGCAATGGGGCACTATTCCTCCCACTGACACCAATAATGGGGCACTATTCCTCCCACTGACACCAGCGATGGGGCACTATTCCTCCCACTGACACCAGCGATGAGGCACTATTCTTCCCACTGACACCAGTGATGGGGCACTATTCCTCCCACTGACACCAATGATGGGGCACAATTCCTCCCACTGACACCAATGATGGGGCACTATTCCTCCCACTGACACCAGCGATGAGGCACTATTCTTCCCACTGACACCAGTGATGGGGCACTATTCCTCCCACTGACACCAATGATGGGGCACAATTCCTCCCACTGACACCAATGATGGGGCACTATTCCTCCCACTGACACCAATGATGGGGCACTATTCCTCCCACTGACACTATGTAATTTTTTTACTCCCACTTTCCGGCCTCCCTAAGGTTCAAAGAGCATTAAACTGCCCCTTTGTTTTGAAAGTTTGGAAACCCCTGCTGTGGAGCATAGGAAGGCAGAGCTAGATGATGCTGGATGTTCTCCAGCCAGGAAATGACACAGGTTCTATTGGACTTGCTTGTGCTTCTAATGCACATTGTAAGAAGTTCAGTGTGTAGTGAAATCAGAATAAACAGAGGAGCCGGTACAAATGTGCAAAACTGAAGGGAAGGCTGGAGGTCAGCTTCAAACTGGCGACTTGGATGGAACTGATTCTGATTGGTGCTGCTGGCAGATGTGTGTGTCATCTTGATATACAGTTATGCCCAGATGAGGGAGGGGAGGTTGATGTGAATCCTCAATGGCAGATCAGTGTAGAAAAATATCATGTGCTCTGTAATACTTTGTTCATGTATTCAGGAATACAAATGACTCACACAGGCATATTCACGGTATACAAAATGTCTGCTGTAAACGCTCCGACACATATACAGTACATGTTGTATATACACTCTATTGTCAAAAGTATTGGGACACCTGCCTTTACACGCACATGAACTTTAATGACATCCCGGTCTTAGTCTATAGGTTCAGTATTGAGTTGGCCCACCCTTTGCAGCTATAACAGCTTCAACTCTTCTGGGAAGGCTGTCCACAAGGTTTAGGAGTGTCTATGGGAATGTTTGACCATTCTTCCAGAAGCACATTTGTGGAGGTCAGGCACTGATGTTGGACGAGAAGGCCTGGCTTGCAGAGTCCGCTCTAATTCATCCCAAAGGTGTTCAGGTTGAGGTCAGGACAGTCAAGTTCCTCCACCCCAAAATCCTCATCCATGCCTCTATGGACCTTGCTTTGTGCACTGGTGCGTAGTCATGTTGGAACAGGAAGGGGCCACCCCCAAATTGTTCCCACAAAGTTGGGAGCATGAAATTGTCCAAAATGTCTTGTCACCTTAAGAGCTCCCTTCAAGCAGTTGTATACCCCTTTTACTGATTTTTGCCTACAGGTAAGCCTATAATAAGGCTTACCTGTAGGCAACACTGTATCTTGGCCTAGGCCAACAAGGCCCAGGCCTAGGGCGGCATTTTGCAGTGGGGGCAGCATGAAAAGAGTCCCTGCAGCACGAAAAAAGCTTGCACTTTTAATGCTGTCGGTATGATAATACAGCCAGGTCTGCCATCAGAGGGGGACAGCCCATACATATATGGGGGTGGGCGTCCCGAAGGTGCCAGGTGGCGGACCTCAACCAATGAGTTGTTGTGCGGGCAGCTGGCGTTCCGCAACCGTGGGGGGGGCGCAGGAGTTTAGTCAGGCCTAGGGCAGCACAAAACCTAGATACACCACTGCCTGTAGGTAAAATGAAGATTTCCTAAACCTGTAAGGTTTAGCAGATATTCGCCCTTCATGTAGCCGTTGATGACCCGGCGCATTGCGACAGACCTTGCCGGAAAGACGAGCTCCTGCGCGCATGCGCTGGAGTGACATCTCGCGACTCCAGCCACTCACAGCACCAGAGCCGCGAACCCGGAAGGATCCCCCCGAGGGAAGATGTCAGCTCCCTCTGCGGGGACCGAGCAGACCCGTCAGAGCTTCGTTCTAAGGAAAGTATTTCATAATGAGCTAGTATACTGTGCATACTAGCTCATTATGCCTTTGTCTTACAGGTTTTTTTTTTTTTTTCAAGTATACAACCGCTTTCACTGGAACTAAGGGGCCAAGCCCAACATCTGAAAAGTAACCCCACACCATAATCCCCCCTCCGCCAAATGATTTGGACAAATCATACTTTCCAACTGTCTACCGGGACAGTCATGCTTTTTTACTAAACTGTCCTAAGAAGCATCCAAGGACCTGTACTGCGCTCTTCTGTCTATACTATGCCCTTTGTGTTGATTAGTCTGATTTATGGCATGTTTTCTTATTTTTTAAATTGATGTTATTGGAAGTACTAATAAATATACAGTATGTTTAAATTCTATTAACTATATTACTTTAATTCTAGAGAGTAGGTGCTTAAATTGGGGTAGGCTGGTAGTGGCCCCAGGGCATTACTTTGCCCAGGGGCCCATGATGCTTTTAAGACAGCCCTGCTGAGCGGACATCGCGTGAAACGTCACTTCTGGGTCCCCATGTCAGTTTCCCCAGCCAGCATGGCCGGGAAAGATTCTATTACAGTCCAATCTGCACTGCATTCGATTAATTGGAGCACAGGGGAGACATCCAGGGTCTAGACCAGCCTTTCTCAACATCGAGGAACCCTTAAACTAATTCTCTGATCTCGGGGAACCCCTGCTAAAATGTAAAAATCTACAACTCATGATACATTAGTATGATGGTTGGTGGGAAGAATGCTTCCTACACTTGTGGTCATTGGGAAGAATTACCCGTGTACAGATAGCTAAAAAGATCAATGATGTCATTGGGAAGTTATCTGAGAGGTAGAAATTGACCATTGCTCAAGGAACCCCTAGCAATCTCTGGAGGAACCCTAGGGTTCCACGGAACCCTGGTTGAGAAACCCTGGTCTAGACCCTGGATGACTCATTAAAGAGAACCTGTCACTAAATAATCATCACATAGGGGACTTTTTGTTTAGTAAAAAATATTTTTTCAATTGTAAAAAAAATAAAGCTACACCCAGGAGTATAAAATCCCCCCAAAAAATTTGAGAGCAATATTTTGAGCACCAGTAACTCTAAACTAATGACCTATAGGGGGCTTTTAAAGTGTTGCCTATGAAAATATAGAGTACTGAAGTTTGTCGCCATTTTACGGATGCGCGTAAATTTAAGGTTTTGACATGTAGGGTATCTATTTACTCAGTGCAACCTTATGTTTCATAGGTTACCAAAACAAATGGGTAATATATTTAATTTTTGTGTCTTAAAATAAATTTTAGTGTATTTTTTACTGAAATTATGAGTATTCTGTACCTTTGCGGTAATATTGTGTGACATAAAACATTGGAACTACCGCTATATTATTCTCTAGGGTGTCTACTGCCAGAAAATATATACTTTTTTTTGGGTTTATGCAATCTTCAGATCAGTGGTGGCTGGTGGTCCCCCCCCCCCCGCCCCCTCGCTGTCTGCTGGTCTACCGGCACTAACCCCATCAGGGCGGTGGGCACATCTAGCAGCGGCAGGGATCGGGGCATCAGCGGACATCAGGCTGCGACAGGCATCGTGTACCAGCCCCTGTGTCTTCTCCTCGCTTGAGCCATGTGTCTCCTCCCCTCCCCCTGGGCCTCCAATAGGATCACATATCCTTTCAGCCAATTGGGTGACATGGATCAGCTTCCCGATTGGCCAGGAGGAGGATCAGTGTTGCAACAGCGAATATTCATTCGCTGTTGCAACACACCTGGGTGGGCTCCGGAAGCAATGCTCTGTGCTCCAAGCCCACCCTATTTTGAAGCCTCTTAGAGCCTCTGGCTCTAATCAGGTGCTTCGAAAAACACCCCCTGCCCACCAGTGCCTGGTGTCCTGAAAGCAACTGGACCAACCCCATTAGTCCCCGCCCCCAAGGAACTAACACACTAATGTCTCCATCACCATAATACAGACAAACCTTCCACAAACATGGGGAAAAAACATATGCAGACAGCGTCCATGGTGGATGTAGAGAATTTGTTTTTTGTATTAGGTCATGGATGCTTCCAAAATTTTAGTTTTGAGAGATACCAAATAGCATTTTCTGAACCTTTCATCTAAAAAAAAATGATGGCTTCACAGCACACTTTTCTGAGGCCCCATTCAATTTCAAGAATAAGTACACTTTGAACACCACTTAGCTCCTTTAATATATTCAGAATCGCCTATATGATACTTAGAAGAATCATCAAGCAAGTTTACAAATTTTACGTTCTACTTTTTCCATGCTGTCCTCGGAGACGTCCACTAGAAGCCTCACTCAGACTGCCAGTTCAATTTTTCCCTTTTCACAAAGGAGCAGATTTTAAATTCAAAAATTAGTTTAAGGCAACAAGGAAGTAGTGACAAAAGTTGGTGGTTACAGAAGAAAAATTCTCTACTCTTTAAGACATTTACAAATCGGCTCCACTGTGTTCTGCCAGCAAGCAGTCTGCATGAAAAATGTCTCCCTCTTTAGGAGCGCCATGAACTTTCTGGTGTTTAAGTAGAGATGTCCTCCAGGTAAAACATTTCCCACACTTAGTACATGAATACAGACTGTCCCCGCTGTGGCTTTTCTGATGGTACTCCAGGGAGGATTGCAATAAAAATCCTTTTCCGCACTCAGTGCAGGCAAACAACTGGCGATCAGCGTGAATCTTCAGGTGGTTGACAAGCTGAGACTTCTGGGTGAAGCGCTTCCCACAGTCAGAGCAGGAGAAGGGCTTCTGACCTGTGTGGATCCTCCGGTGCCGGAAGAGGCTGGCCTTGTGTGAAAAACGCTTGCCACAGTCAGGGCACGTGAGCAGGTGCTGGTCGGAGTGCACCTTCCGGTGCTCGGCCAGAGACGACCTATCTGCAAAGCTCTTCTGGCACTCAGGGCAGGCATATGGCTTCTCCCCCAAATGCCTCCTCTGGTGGTCAACCAGACGTGACTTCTGGACAAAGGATTTCCCGCACTCGGAGCAGGAGAAGGGCTTCTCCCCGGTGTGGATGGTCCAGTGCTGGTCGAGGTGGGACTTTTGGGCGAAGCTCCTCCCACATTCGAGGCATGGGTAGGGCTTCTCATCTGTGTGAGTCCTCTCGTGTTTAATGAGCAGGGCTTTTTGTGTGAAAGATTTCCCGCATTCCGAACAAGAGAAAGGTTTCTCACCTGTGTGAGTCCTCTGGTGAGTGACGAGGGTCGACTTGGCTGCGAAGCACTTGCCGCACTCTGAGCAGGAGTACGGCTTCTCACGCATAAACATGTGCTGGTGTTTCATCAGCGACAGTTTCTGGCGGAAGCGTTTGCCGCAGTCTGAGCAGGCGTACGGCTTCTCCCCACGGTGTATCCTCTGGTGTTGGAGCAGCGTGGACTTCTGGGTGAAGCTCTTGCCGCATTCAAGGCACGGATAGGGCTTCTCCCCAGTGTGGACCACCTGATGCTTGACCAGTGAAGACTTCAGAGTAAAACACCTTCGGCATTCCGGGCACGCAAAGGGTTTCTCCCCCGAATGCATCCGCTGATGCTGGACAAGGCTTGACTTTTGGGTGAACCATTTTCCGCATTCGGAGCACGAAACTGGCTTCCTGACCCTCCGCTTTCCCTGACGAGAAACAAACATTTTCTTGGTAAGACTTTTCCCACTTGCAATAGAAACTCAAAGAAACTTTTTGTCCTAGATCAGATAGGTATACCACTATATCCAAAACAGAGTATACCTCCAGCCATCTTAGTGCAAGGAAGGCCAAGAACACCCAACAGCCTTTTACCCCTGTCTGTGGCTCCTTTTGGGCAGATATTCCCTCACTTCCTGTCCCAGTGAAAACACTGTCATCTGAACAGGAAGTAAGGGGAACCCCCCACAGACACAGAGCTAGAGCCCCTGACTTTCTCTACAAAGGTAACAAGCCAAGCTATTGAAGCACATATGTTGAGGAATGCGTTGAAGTAACCACCCTGATGAAGGAGGAAAGTTATGGGCCCCAAAAACGTTTTGATTGTTACCCTCAGACTTCCAATGGAGTAAACAGTCATCAATAAAAACCTGAAAAGAGTTTTAAGCATTCCCCACAATAAACAAAAATTGGGCTGAAAAAACACTTTGGGGTATACTTATAAAATATTTGCAGAGCAATTTATCCAGGTCAAATGTTATTCATACAAAATAGAGGGGATCAGGAAGATGCCACATTATGGCCACTAGATGGAGCTAACGATCATAGTAAATAAGTATTTATTTCCTTTGATTTTCACCTCCATCTAGTGGCCATATTGCTGTATTTTCCTCAATCACTCAATTTTTATGAATGAATATTTCATCTGGAGAGAAAATAGCTTAGTAACATTCGTTCTTGTTCACCCAGAACAAATGTGCATGCAATTTCACAAGACAAACAGCTCTGCAAGTTTTTCATAAACACGCCCCTTAAAGTGGACCTGACCTATAAGTACAGATTTGCTATGTAACATGGAACACTGGTTCATTAATGATCAGACAAGAATTCAGAAAGTGATACTGCCACTTCCTGAATAATTTATTTATTTTGGACAATCGAACAGGAATTCCTCAAAGCAACCGCAAGCCTGGCGTTTGGTTCATGGTCGCAGCGTGGGCCCCATTCACCTGAATGGGTCATGTTCGACGGAGCCGAACACAACAAGGGGGATCATTTTTACTGTGCCACAAAGCAAGCATGCAGATGTGTACAACCCCACCTGGATGCCTTTGCAGCTTAAGGGGGGTGGTTGGAGGGTGGTAAAAACGTGGTTCAGCCACCTGTTTTTACTGCCCCTCAACGGCCAGCATAAATTAAAACTTAGAACTGATAATTATGTCCTGAAAATTTGATTGAGAGTGCCTAAGTACTCCTGTACCTACCACTTTACATCTACAATGTCTAAGGAACTGTTGCTTGTAGAGATTTGGAGTGAGATTTGGTGATGCCACCACTGTGCTGCTTACTGTTCTCCTTGTTGGAGGTTCTGATGTGAGGAAGCAAAGCCTTGCCTCTACCAAGATGGCTACCTCCACACAGTGCATCGCAAGGCATAGTAATGGAGGAAAAAATCAGCTTCAGGTTGACCACATGTATTACTGGTGACTAGTCCTTTGTCCTCCTTCTGTCTCCAGAGTTCAGTTCAACCTTAAGGTACTTGTATAACAAGCAGGAGATCTATTGACTACCTACCTGCTGCAATTTTTCTGTAATAGGGTCATCTTCTGGAAAATCAGCCCCAATGTCATCCTCTACCTCGACATCTGGAGAAGATACGGGGAATTCCTTAGTGTTACTCATGCTGTCTTGCCCATCTGGAGGAGCTGAGAAACAAAGGGGACAATAGCATATTCCATATATTCAAAATCACAGTTTGTCCACTAACAAATCAAATTTGGTCTGATGGCTCGTGACTCCCTCACTGGGCTCATACTGTCTCCCCATTACTGTTTACTGGGGTAGTGATAGAAGTACATTCACAGCTTCCCCCTTTCCATATCTCTGTTCTGTATGGTTCCATATAGATTTTCATTTAGAGAGAGAAGGTCAGAAAGCAAGCTGCCTCTGAAAAGCCCATAATGCTCTTTGAGTCCAGGTTCAGGGCTGCACCTTGTATTAAATGTTTATGAACAAGAAGAATCTGGGACTCTTCTCTGGATTTAGTGTTTATTACTCACCTGTGCTGATCTCTGGGGGAACACTTTCCTTCTCCTTACACCGATCATCACCCACCATACATGGCTCTTCTTCATCTTCTTTAAATTCAACTTTAACAGTAATCAGATTTTCACCCTGGACATCACAAAATAATATGATCAGCAAAGTATATTATGGAAATAATCATTTTATTAGATTCGGAAATGCTGTGCAATTCTCTTAAAAGTTAAATTGCACCATTCTAGGACCTCCACCCTCTCCACCCACTTTCTATCATTCCACTCCTTTTCCCCTCCTCTTTTATGATCAGAACTTTTTTTTCAATATTTTTGGGAAACACGTCCATGCACTTCCTATATTCCCAACTAGCTAAGAATGACATGTGCATCGCAAGCCATTCTGGATTGGGATAGATATCACTGTGGGGGGGTTGTAGGTTCTGGATGAGAATAGATGTCACTGTGGGGGATGAAGGTTCTGGATGGGGATAAATGTCACTTTTGGAAGGTGAAGGTTCTAGATGGGTATCACTGTGAGGGGTACAAAGTTCTGGATGGGGATAGATGTCACTCTGGGGGGATGAAGGTTCTGGATGGGGATAGATATCCCTGTAGGGGGATGAAGGTTCTGGATGGGGATAGATGTCACTGTGGGGGGTGAAAGGTTCTGGGTGGGGATAGATGTCACTGTGTGTGTGGGTCTTGGAAAGTGGGGGGTGTCA
>BLSH010212890.1:848607-877685 GCA_018402905.1 Glandirana rugosa | reverse complement strand
TGAAGGCTCTGAATGGGGATAGATGTTACTGTGGGGGGGATGAAGGTTCTGGATTGGGATATAGGTCACTGTGGGGGATGAAGGTTCTGGATTGGCATAGATGTCACTGTGGGGGGTGAAGGTTCTGGATGGGGATAGATGTCACTGTGTGTGTGGGGGTTCTGGAATGGGAATATATGTCACTTTTGGAGGTTGAAGGTTCTAGATGGGTATCACTGTGAGGGGTACAAAGTTCTGGATGGGGATAGATGTCACTGTGGGGGGAAGAAGGTTCTGGCTGGGGATAGATGTCACTGTGGGGGGATGAAGGTTTTGGGTGGGAATAGATTTCATTGTGGGGGGGGGGGGGGTGAAGGTTCTGGATTGGAATAGATGTCACTGTTGGAGGGTGACAGTTCTAGATGGGGCCCAGGTATCACTGTGAGGGGTACAAAGTTTAGGATGGGGATAGATGTCACTGTCGGGGGATGAAGGTTCTGGGTGGGGCTAGATGTCACTGTGGAGGGATCAAGCTTTTTGATGGGACTAGGGGTCACTGTGAGGGGGGGGTGAAGATGGTTAGGTGACTGTGCAGCAGACTCAAGAGCCCTGTAGGGATGGGGCTTCTGGAGGTAGCTGGGAAAAAATGTTGGGCATGGGGCAATGTGAAGGACTGAAAGGCACAGGGGGACTACCGAGGGCACTTTGCATGGCTGGGGGCTCTACAGCAAGCTAAGGGGTACGGTGGGAGGTTGGGTGGCACTTTGGGAGCTGGGAAACACTGTGGGAGGTTGGGGGATCTACAGCTAGCTGGAGACCTTGGAGCAGGGAGGCCGCGGTTCGGTGGTTGAGAATCCTTGACCTATTACACATACAGCACATCATTTGACTCTTCCTTTTTTGCAGTTGCCCCCCTGATGACAAGCCACAGGGCATGCTCGTCATCAGGGGCAGCTGTAAGAGCCCAGAAAAGACAGCTGGTTCCTGATGACCTGTCAGAAGATGGCGGTGCTGGAGTATATTTTCTTGGATAATATGGATAATCCAGCAAAAAAGTTAAGGGTGGAACTAGAGGAGAGTTCCTCTTTAAAGTATACATTAAGTCACTCAGCTCATGACTCCCTGTGGTAGGCTGGCAACACACATATCATTTTTGTGGACTTGCCCTGCCCATTGTCTTTTGCTACCACTATATCACTTCCACTTGCAGATCTTTACAACATAAAGGATAATCCATGATAAGTCAGAGGTTCATTGTTGAGGTTTACATTCATTTAAATAACCTTAGTTCCTCCTACCTGATCCTCCTGAGGGATCTCCTGATGCTCCTTTGTGGAGTCCCAGGAATACAAAGGACTTGGACATCTGTCACTGGATCCATCTGTAGGAAGCACATGTAAGTGTAAAAATTTTTCTAAATTGCTTCTACTCGTATCTTACCTATGACATCATAATGGACAAGTAATATCATTATGAACACTTCAAGTGGACCTATCCTTACATATAAATCCCCATATTAAGTGATGTGCCACTGTAACCCTTCCAGGTATTTATTACCTCTCACTGAGCTCAAAGTACTCCCCCCGATATCTGCTTCTTTCTTTTCTCCAAAAAGACAATGCCTTCTTTGTTCAAGCATCATTCAGGGTCACCACCTACTTCCCATCGCTGAGAGGCTGAGCCAGGTGTCGGTCCAGGCCCCTGGGTGGATCCTGACCATATGGTCATGATCTTTCCCCAGCCTGGACTGGCTCCATGACATCAGCGGGCTTCAGGCTTCGTTCTGCACTCCTGTGATCCACATGAGAAGTACAGTCAAACAAGCTTTAGCTGTACTTTTCATTTAATTTTGTAGCTCAATTTGCCCAGATTGGTGCGTTTAGGCGTGTTTTTTGCTCATATGTACAGTACTTTAGGGTAAAGGGTACTGGCGGTGGAACATTGGAGGCAGGAGCAGGTAAGACGATGGCAGCAGTGTGTTTGGCTTAGCAACGCCTTGTGTGGATGCCTGAGCCATGTGGTGCTTCACAATTTAATGCCACGCTAATCAGAAAAGCTGTCTCCTGCTTGGGCGCGTTGCCGGCGCTCAGGGTGAGTGGAGACCCAGCGCTGGATTCCAAGAAAGGTAAGCGCAATACTTTTTACATACCTACCAGGCTAATCCTAATGGTTTGCTGGTAATATATTCAAAGCTTTTCACTACCCATCTCTCTGCTCTATATGGCTACATATAGATTTTCAATTAGAGAGAGAAAGTCAGAAAGCAAACACCTTTGGCAAAAACCATAATGCTCTTTGAGTCCCGGGTCACAGCTGCACCTGGTATTAAACATTTATGAACAATGAGAATCTGGGACTCTTCTCTGAATTTAGTGCTTATTACCCACCTGTTCTGATCTCTTGTGGGATCTCATCCTTCTTACACAGATCATCACCCATCACATAAAGATCTTCTTGAGCCTCGACTTTAACAACTATCTGACCGTTACCCTGGATGAGACAAAAAGGGTTGTGACCAGAACTGGCTAAATACTGCCTGATGTGTGAATTTATAATATACTATACTACTCCATAAAAAAATTATTTCCTTACAACCATGGCACAGGTACTTAATTTAACTAGCACACTACAGTAATACAGATGCCTACACGGAGCTGGAGGTCAAATCACAGGCACTCTGTTGCATGAAATATGCCAATCCTGATAATACCACTTACCCACCGGGACCCTTTTTTACATTTGTTGGGTACAAGTCAAAAACATTTTTTTTTGCTAGAAAATTACTTAGAACCCCCAAACATTATATATTTTTTTTCAAACACCCTAGAGAATAAAATGGCGATCGTTGCAAAACTTTTTGTCACATGGTATTTGCACAGCGGTCTTGCATGCGCGATTTTTTTGCGCGCACTCGCGGAATGGCGACAAAGTCCAGTAATTAAAAATCTCCACAGGCGGCGATTTAACATTTTTTAACGGTTACCAGGTTAGAGGTGCAGAGGAGGTCTTTTGCTAGAATTATTGCTCACACTCTGGCGATCGCGGCGATACCTCATGTGTGGTTTGAACAGCGCTTTCATATGCGGGCGCGACTTACGTATGTGTTGTCTTTGCTGCGCGAGCTCGTGGGGACGGTGGCACTTTAAAAAAATGTATTTATTTATTTATATCTGATCACTTTTATTGCTATCACAAGGAATGTAAACATCCCTTGTGATAGTAATATATGGTGACAGGTACTCTTTATGGAGGGCTGGGGGGTCTAAAAGACCCCCCATCCTCCTTTGCACTTCACAGTATTCAGATCGCCAAAAATGTATACTGTCATTTTTTTAAAACTGGCACCGTTAGCCACCAAGTAAACCGGAAGTGTGAAGTCGCTTTCCAGAATTTGCCGAAGGAGACCGGCGATTCCGGCTTCCTTCAGGTCTCCTTTAGGCCGGCGGACGCGCTGGATCGTAGCTCCGGTCTCCCGGTGGGACGGGAGGCCGGAGAGGAGCGGTGGAAGGCAGCGGGAGGGGAGGATGTCCCCTCCCGCTCCCAGGGATAACGACCAAGTGGCTTCCGAGACGGATCGGCCGTTCACCCCGGATAGCCGACCGTCCGCTCTAAAAAAACGATACCGGGATATAGCCTGCAGACTATACCCCGATACAGACACTCAAAGTAGCCTTTTTACGGCGATGGGGGTGAAGAGGTTAATGTATATAGGTTTGCTAGAGTAGTACTGGTTCTTATTAAAAAATGTATATAGCTGATCTGTGGGGGGGTTTGTCTCTTTCCCCATTAAGGTGGTGGGGGGGGGGGTATTTCTGATGTCATCATGAAGGCGCAGTCTACCTTTATTATGACTTTGCCTGGATACCTCCTACCCTAAACGAAGGCTATCAATGATTTATGGATGTTTGAGACTTAAACTCCCTATCAGTTTCATCTTTCTTACAGGGACCCTTGTTGAAATCCCAGCTCTGCACACCTGCTGTGCCCATTATAAAAGGTTCCTACCATCGCTGAGCTGGATTTCCAAGTTTGCACACATGCTGTACCCAGTATAAGTGGCTCCCACCATCCCCACATGGAGTTCTCAAGTCTGTACACCTGCCGTGCCCATTATGAGGGGCTCCCACCATCCCTGAGCTGAGTTCCCAGGTCTGTACACCTGCTGTGCCCATTATAAGGGGTTCCCACCATCCCCACATTGAGTTCTCAAGTCTGTACACCTGCTGTGCCCATTATGAGGGGTTCCCCCCATCCCTGAGCTGAGTTCCCAGGCCTGTACACCTTCTGTGCCCATTATGAGGGGCTACAACCATCCCTGTGCTGAGTTCCAGGGTCTGGGAACCTATTATGCTCATTATGAGGGGTCCCCACCATATATGCACTCATGCTCTGCCTATTATGTAGGGTTTCTACTATCCCTGTGATTGAGTTCTCAGGTCTGCACACCTGCTGTGCCCATTATGAAAGGTTCCGAAGGTTTCTGCTATGTGTTTCTAGGTCTGCACACGCTGTGCCCATTATGATGGGTTTCCACCATTCCTGCATAAGGATGAGCTTGAGCGTGTTCGCAACTGCACCTGCCCAAGCCCGCCAGGAAGGTTACACTGTGTAGCGCTAATCAAAGGCAGTAAGACATTTCCCAATGCACGGCTGCAGCGATCAGGAAATTCTCACTGCCCGTGATTAGTGCTGCGCAGTGTAACCTTCCTGGCGGGCTCGGGCGTGTTTGCAACTGCACTCCTTATTCCTGCATACCTGTTGTGCCTATTGTGAGGGGTTCCCACCATTTCTGCATACCTACTATGCCCATTGTGCGGGGTCCCCACCATTCCTGCACACCGGCTGTGCCCATTATGAGAAGTTCTCACCATTCCCACATGCCTGCTGTGCCCATTATGAGGGGTTCCCACCATCCTTGCTATTTTTTTTTGGCTAATATAATGGACAATGCAACAGGAGAAGTGGGAAGAATCACCCAAAACTTATATCCAAGATATGAGTCAATGGGACAAGATTCTTGCATGCATGTGGAACCCATTTAATCCCACCTGATCCTCTTGAGGGAGCTCCTGATGTTCCTGTGTGATCTCCCAGGAATACAGAGGACGCGGACATCTTTCTGGGGGGTTTCTGTTACTGGATCCATCTGTAGGAAACACACACACTGACTGAATACATTGCTTCTATGTCTTTATATCAGAGGATGTGTGTATCTGGGTGGATCCCGGATGCTCATCTCTCCTTTACAAGAAATGAAAGTCTCCTCTTACCCGGTGATGTGAGGGGCGGCCGGTTCTCCATCATGACGTCCTTGTAGAGATCCTTGTGTCCTTCTATAGACTCCCACTCCTTGGTGAATAAAACATCCAAAGCTCATCCATACCTGGCAAGACACCTATTAAATGTAAGATGACCATTAATTAGGGTTGCCACCTCATCCCTTTAAAACCGAACACATATTAATTACACAGGTTCTAGGGCTAATTAAGGCGGTAATTAAACTCACTTGGTGTCTTATCTGCATTAAATTAGCCTCAGAATCTGTGTAATTCATATGTGTTCGGTTTTAAAGGGATGAGGTGGCAACCCTACCATTAATGGAGTAGAAGGACTCTTATAATAAATATCAACTGGTCCCAGGAGGCATCAGTTACTACATACTTATCCAAAACTGAGTTTAAAAGGCTGCGGTCCCATCTTAGGAACCTCCATATTGGTTGCATTCTCAGAGTGGAATGTCTTTAGGGGGTGAGAATGGAATGGCAACCACTGTGCTGAAGGACACCCTCCCAGATGTTGGTGTAGGTAGGATCTACATGACCACCCAGGTTAGGCATGCCAGATCTTATGCCTCAATCAATCGATGTGATAAGGCAATTAGGGCTATCCAGGATACATATTAATTACACAGGTTCTGTGCCCGATTAAGGGGGTAATTAAACTCACTTGGTGCCTCATCTGCATTAAATCAGCCTCAGAACAACCTGTGTAATTCATATGTGTCCTGGATTAAAGGGATGATGTGGCAACCCTAAATTAGGCTAGGATGGAAATTTAACACTTTGACTAATAATGTAGCTATGTATATGTGTTCATGCATGATAGGAAGGGTTATAGTTTAATCTTAATGGTGACTGAATGCATATTCATAAAAGGACCTTATCATCTCCTGCTCACCATACAACCACTTTCCAGGCTGAGGACTCCTCCTTGGGCTACAACAAAATGTCTGCTTCCTGCAATGAGGACACTAATAATAATAAAAAAAGAGATATGTGTGTGTGTGTGTGTGTATATATATATATATATATATAGTGTGTGTGTGTGTCATATTTCTCTATTTCTCCTCTTGTGTATAATATTAAGTGTACATTATTGCATTCTCACTGTTCAGATCCCATACCCCCTCCAGGAGAAATCAAACATTGCCCAATCTCATTCCTGTCCTTTGAGCTACAACAACATGGCCGCAAGAAGGCCCTGCCTATTGACCTGAGAACACACAGTGCTCCCTCTAGAGGACGAATTCTTTACATTACATCTGCAGCTTGTATGCAGCCATTTTCTTGTAGCACAGAGAGTCGTTTGCTCAAGGACAGTTCCTTAAACACAATAAATTTCGGTTTTCCATAAGTCAAATGTTCTTTGCTTTAACGGAGGTATGCTATTATGGTTACACATTTAAAGATTTGGATGTGTGTGTTTGTCGTGGAAAAGCTGGTGGCCATTTTGTTGTAGCCCAGGGAAAAAGACAGTGAGGAAAACAAGTGAGAGCAGCAGAATGTTAGTGGAGGGTTCAGGCTGGAGAATGGCTGCACAGGGACGAGGAGGTAATATTGCCTTCTTTTTCTTATGCAGGGCAGACAAAGATATAACATTACTACAGTATATATCTCTCACATTGTAGACTGATGCCAAACCAGTCATTATTGGGGTGTCATTAAAATCTGTGTGTGTATCCCATACTAACCAATAGGGCAGTTGCTTTTTTCTCTTTATCTGCTCTAAAATTATGGCATCTTTCATGCGATTGGCCGGTGTGGCCTAAAAACCACTCCAGGTGACATCTTCTCTCAGCAAAGGGTGTATATAACATGGTATATACAGTAAGGTGGCCAGATTTTTAAGATGGAATCTGGGGACATATTTTATTTTTACTAGTAATGGCGGCAATCAGCGACTTATAGAGGGACTGTGATATTGCGGAGGACAAATTGGACACTAAGTGACAGTTTGTGGGAACCAGTGACACTAATAAAATGATCAGTGCTAAAAATATGCACTGTCACTGTACTAATGACATTGGCCAGGAAGGGGTTAACATCTAGGGCGATCAAAGGGTTAAATATGTGCCTAACAAGTGTTTTCTCACTGTAGGGGAGGTTGCTTTTACTAAGTGAAGGCACAGATACCTGTCCCAGCAGCCATGTTATGTGACACACTGTGGCAGTGCAATGCCAGCCAGAGCCATAATAGAATGCCTGCTGCCTGTGAGTTATGATGCCATCCATTATGCCAGAGAGACAGAAGCACAGCTGTGTTGAAGCCTTAAAGGCACTGGCAGCCCCATGATCGGATCCGCTTCCCCTCTGTTCCTGCTGCTGGACACTATCAGCTAAGCTCAGCTGCCTTTCTCTGCCCATCACCACCACTGCCCGCCTCACAGCCTCTCTTCTGGCCCCGGCTACTACTGGGTGGGGAGCGGAACTGAGCAGAGGAAGATTACATCACTGGGGAAGGCAAGGAGATAGGCAGGCAGGCGGCTGGCTTGAGCAAAGGCAGAAGAACATACAAGTGGGAATTACCCCCCCCCAAGCAAGTAGGAGCAGCAGAGTGCGGGTGTGTAATTCAGATTTTTTTTTTTTATTCTGCACTGACTGTCTTTGAAATGGCTTGGGCCCCTGTTCAAATCCAATCAGGGGACAAAACCAGGGACAGATTTGGTCTGGGGACAGTGTCCTCAATCTGGGGACTGTCCCCTGAAACCGGGGACGTCTGGTCACCCTAATATACAGGCTATGGATGAGGCTGAATTTATGTATTTTTGGACATGATGGAAAATCTTCAAATGCTGAGACCAGGGGAGGTGAAGACGAGGTGATGCTGAGATAGCAAAGAAAGGTGCAGGATCTGTAGGATGAGTTCTGTCCTCTCTGTTGCCGATTTCTGAGACGCAGGGGGTGCAGAGCCAAGCATCTCTGTGCCTTTACAAAGGAGCACAGGATCTGGTGGAGGAGTTCTCTCCTCCTATTTGACTGCTGAGATGAGGGAGTGCCACAGCGGCGGGAGAGGTGCAATGACCGCATGGAATGGCCTGAAAGGACGCATTTGATCTTCTGTTTGACTCTGAGACAGAAAATAAAAGAAAATTCCCTCAAAAGGAATATGGGCAGCAAGAAAATAAACAAATGGGTTTCATTCTTCTTACTCTGTACAAAATTATCCCATTGGGTTTATTGGACTCTTAACCAATATTGTAAGTTATATTTCTTCCTTTCTAAACTCATCTATTGCAGGTAAATATATGTAGCAGCCAACCAGCTGGTTTTCTAGTCATGGACAAAGAAAGCTCTTAGAAGGACACAAGGCTCTATACAAGGACGCCATGATGGAGGACCTCCAAGAGGACGACCTAAATGTCATTAAAGTTGAAGCTGTGAATGATGATGAAGAAGAGATGGACACAAAGCCATGTGAGGAGCAATTATGCCCTCCAGGGATCAGCACAGGTGAGTAATAAACACTAAATCCAGAGGAGAGTCCCAGATTCTCCTTGCTCAGTCACTACAACAATCTCTTCTTCTCCCCCCTCCTTTGTCAGTAGACAGTAATGGGGAGACAGTATGGGCCCAGTGGGGGAGTCAGGAGCCTCTATTAGACTCCGGCTCTCCTCATCACATCATGTCATTGTGTGTTACCAGCCAAGAAACGTGACCAGTCCCCCCCACACACTCTCTGGGGTCTCTCATACATCTCAGTACAGGGGGCTTCACTCTCATCTTTATTCACAGACACCAGAGAGACTCCAGAAAAAGTCACATTGGAGAAGGACAGAAGACCTTTGAAGATTAAAGAGGAGGAAATCCCTTCAGAGATCAGCACAGGTGAGTAATAAATACTTAATCCAAAAAGAGTCCCAGATTCTCCTTGTTTATTGACCATTTGGGCTCTGTATATTTGTCCTGCAGATGGTTGAAAAGACTAATCCCAACATTCCTTTAGACATGTCACCCTTGATGGTCAGCCTTGGCCATTCGGACCCAAAGGAATGACAGTGGTGCTTTCTTTGCCATAACTGTATAATTAGATAGTGTTGGAACTGCAGACAACCTTATCGGAGAATTGGACCTGGCATGATCCACTTCAGTTCTTAGAGAAAACTTTCTGCAAACTTGATTTGCCTGGATTTATTAAGGTGTTTGAAAAATGCAGTTATCCCGTCTCTGATAAACCTAAAGCACAGATTGGTATTTATTAAGGAGCTGGTTAACAAAAATTACAGCGGTAGATGTAAAAGTGTGAGAAGGTCATTGAGTATGAAGATGTATTCACCCTTATTGGGCTTCCTAGCCTTTAAAGAATGGCATCTTTAAATTCTAGGCTACGCAATGTTTTAACCCATTGGCGATGATATACTAATCACATATGTAAAATGTTTTAAGGTTTTATTTTTTAATCACTCTAAATCAGCAGTCTCCAAACTGCGTCCCTTTGCTTGCCTTTATCCGGCCCTTGGACCACTATTCCATCCACTGACACCAACAATGGGGCATAATTTCTCTCGCTGATACCAACAATGGGGCACTATTCCTCCCACTGACAGTAACAATGGGGCACTATTCCTCCCACTGACATCTATGATAGTGCACTATTCCTCCCACTGACAGTCACAATGGGGCGCTATTCCTCCCACTGACAGTGACAATGGGGCACTATTCCTTCCACTGACAATAACAACGGGCCACTGCTCCTCCCACTGACACCAACGATGGGCCACTCTTCCTCCCACTGACACCAACGATGGGCCACTCTTCTTCCCACTGACACCAACGATGGGCCACTATTCCTCCCACCGGCACCAACAATGGGCCACTATTCCTCCAACTGACACCTACAATGGGTAATTATTCCTCCAACTGACACCAATGATGGGGCACTATTCATCCCACTGACGCCAACGATGGGCCACTATTCCTCCCACTGACTCCTACATTGGGTAATTATTCCTCCAACTGACACCAATGATGGGCCACTATTTCTCCCACTGACACCAGCGATGGGCCACTATTCCTCATACTGACACCAGCGATGGGCCACTATTTCTCCCACTGACACCAGCGATGGGCCACTTATTCCCACTGACACCAATGATGGGCCACTTCCCCCCCACTGACACCAATGATGGGCCACCTCCCCCCACTGACACCAACAATGGGCCACTTCCCCCCCACTAACACCAACAATGGGCCACTTCCCCCCCACTGACACCATCGATGGGCCACTATTCCTCTCACTGACACCAACAATGGGCCACTGTTCCTCCTACTGACACCAACGAAGGGAAATTAGGTTGTGGGCAAGTTGGGTGGCTGTGTTGATGGGCTTTGGGTTTTTGTCAATAACATCACTTTGAGATGCTTCTGAGATTATTCTGAATTCATTGGCAGGAGTAGTTGACCTCTGGGAAGGCAAAATATAGGCAGGTTAAACTTCAGCTTTGAAAATACAGACATCTAGGAGATCCAATCTTTATTTTTGTGTTTCCAACAGGTGGATCCATTAACAAAAACCCACCAGAATGTCCTTGTCCTCCATCATCCCAGGTGTCCACACAGACAAGCTATAAGATCTCTCAGGTTTATCAGGTAGCAGGACCCTTAGTAAATACATGTTTGAATTGATATGATCTGTGCATAGATTTAGGGAAAATTGACGAAGCCATTATCTGTATAGTTGATATAATATATATGTGTATTCTTTATTTCAGGCTGCAGATCTGCTTAATATTAAAATCTTTGTTAAAGAGGAAGAGGATGAAATCCCTCCAGAGATCAGCACTGGTGAGTATTAAACACTAAATCCAGAAAGGAGTCCCAGATCCTCCATGTCCTTGGTCGGTAGACAGTGTCAACGAGACAGTATGGGGTTGATTTACTAAAACTGGACAGTGCATAATCTGGTGCAGCTCTGCATAGAACCCAATTGGTTTCCAGGTTTTTTTGTCAAAGCTTAATTGAGCAAGCTGAAGTTAGAAGCTGATTAGCCACCCCGTATAGCTGCACCAGATTTCACACTCTCCAGGTTTAGTAAATCAACCCCTATGTGGCCCAGTGTCAGAGTTCTGTCAACTGATTGTATAAATTAAACATTTTGGCAAATACTTTATGGAAATAATTTGGGGCAATATGGATTTTTTTTTAACAGAAAAGGTTAATTAATTAAGAAAGCATGTACAGAATGCAATTGTTTAAAATTGAGGTATGTGAAATATCAGTCCAATTAGGGTACATACAAGTATAGACATTTTGTTGGACATATTACAAGCATGTAAACACATGCAGAGAAGAGATATACCGGGTGTCAGAGCATATGCAAGTATTTTCTTAAAATAGAGGGTTAGCATAGTCTAGAACAGTGGTTCTCAACTCCAGTCTTCGGGACCCACCAACAGGCCAGATTTTAAGTATTACCTTGGGGAGATGCAGACTAGAATACTGCAATCACTGAGCAGCAAATTATATCACCTGTGATGCATTTCAGTTATCCTGCAAACCTGACCTGTTAGTGGGTCCCGAGGACCGGAGTCTAGAAACATATCTGGAGTCACTTTCATGTATAGTCAAGTAATTGTGGTTGTGGGGGGTGAAGGGATATCCAAAGAGCACAGGAGAGGGTAGATTATCAATCAGAGTGCTGGATCATCTGACAATAATGGGAGATCAGATTTGGGGTGTTCTAGCCTTAACCCACTCACCCCAGACCTTCTCAAACTTGCGGGGACAGTTACGACCCATGTACGTTAGCTTGTTCAGTATAGAGGTAGCACAGAGACAACTAGGTTACGCCACTGACCGATCGTGGGGGGGTCCGTCAACTTCCTGTTTTGCAGTATTGCTTTCCTAGCATAAAAGCAGAGGTAAAATATTAATAGCCTTGAATGTATCATCTGTGTCACGGACTCAGTAATGCCCAACAGTAGTACCTTAGGGTCTAGTATCACATTAAGACGTATGACTGCATTTATATCCGTCACCACTGCCTGCCAATAATCCTGAATAGATGGGCAATTCCATATCACATGAAAGTATGTCCCAACCTCTTGCTGGCATTTAGGGCATAGCTCTGGATAAGTAGGGTATATCTCGGACAGGCGTTGGGGGGATATAGTATGCCCTATGGATACATTTACGCTGAATAAATATATCTCTAGAGGAAATGAGCATAGGTATGAGCTGCTGTAGACTCTGGTCCCATTCCTCCTCTGTCAGGTCGGGAATATCCCCCCTCCAAGAGCGGAATAGCGGGGAGTCCTTATTTGCTTTGCCACAAGTAATACAGAGGTAAATGTAGGATAGAATCTTGTCTGCGTGGCGAGTAGTGAGGAATCTTTCCACCCCATGTGGTTCTATAGAGCCCTGATCTGGGAATTGCGCCTGTGCTGCGTGTTTCAGCTGTAAATATCTAAAGAGCATCCAGGACCAGAGCTGGAACTTCATCTGTAAAGTGGGAAAAGGGAGCAGGATGCCATTCGGCATGGTATGTTGAATTTTGTCCACCCCATGCCTGGCCCATACACTTGGATCCGGGAAAGTCCTAAGATGTGACAATTCAGGGTTTCCGCATAACGGGGAATGAGGCAATATAATGTCACCTCCTCCTGTGGCCCCTATCATTTGTTCCCAGACCCTTACTGTAGTCCTCATTGGAGTCGTAATCTGCGGAGCAGCCCTCGTCCCCCTATAGACCAGGTTAATCAGGGTAGAGTAGGAACTCAGTATGGCAGCCTCTAGGTTGGATCTATCTTGAGTGAACCACCAACAGACCCCAAAGTGGATACCATACAATCACACTTACTGTATATGGGTTTTTCGGACATCCCATTCCAAACCCATGATAATTAACATGGTGTTGGCTCTTCTTTTGCATTTTTAGCAGCCTCCACTCCTCTGAGAAAGCTTTCCCTAAGATTTAGGAATGTGTCTGTGAGAATTTGTGCCCATTCTGCCTGTGGAGAATTTGCGGGGTCAGGTACAGATGTTGGATGGGATGGGATGGCCTGGCTCGTAACTCACATTCCAGTTCATCCCAAAGGTATTCAGTAAGGTTGAGGTCAAGGCTCTCTGCAGCCAACTTGAGTTTCTCTATACCAAAGGCGTGAAGCCATGTCTTTTTGAAGTGGCCTTTGTGCACAGGGGCGCAGTCATGCTGGAACTGTTACCACAAGGTTAGAAGTGTACAATTGTCTAATATATCTTTGTATGCTGGAGTGTCAGCAGTGCCCTTCACTGGAAACACATGAACTCAATAATCTGAAGGGATGATTAAACATCTAGTTCATATAGGTTGGTATGATGGTCAGGTGTCCAAAAAATGTTTGGTCATATAGTGTATTTCCAAAGTATTTCCCTTAAGGTCTTTGTTCAAAAATACCTGTTTTTTTTTCTCTCCAGATGGCCAATATCAAACCCATTCCTTGACCTCAATGGACAATGAAAGAGAAGATACTTCTAAATCCATAACATCTCGTAACGTCCGTAAAGGCGATGAATCAGCTTCATGTTCTAAGTGTGGCAAGTGTTACAGCCGGAGGTCAAGTCTCCTCAGACATATCCAGACTGTCCACCTGGGAGAGAAACCATATTCGTGTTCCGAATGTGGCAGGTGCTTTGACCAGAACTCCAATCTCATTAAGCACCAGAGAGTCCACACAGGGGAGAAGCCATTCTCCTGTTCAATCTGCGGGAAGCGCTTTGGAGAAAAGTCAAATGTCGTCCTTCATGAAAGGACCCACACAGGAGAGAAGCCATATTCCTGCTTTGAGTGTGGCAAATGTTTTGCCCAGAAGGCTTCTTTGGACTCCCACCAAAGGACTCACACAGGCGAGAAGCCGTTTTCCTGTCTCGAATGCGGCAAACATTTCACCAACAAGAGAACGCTCATTAGCCACCGTAGGATTCATTCGGGTGAGAAGCCCTATGAATGTTCCATATGTGGGAAGTGCTTCACCGACAAGTCAGACATGGTGAAGCATAAGCGAATCCATACAGGTGACTATCCCTATACGTGCTCTGAATGCGGCAAAGGCTTCATTGCCAGGTCTGTCTTTATCATTCATGAAAAGATGCACTCTGGAGAGAAGCCATATTCCTGCTCGGAGTGTGGAAAAGGTTTCACCAAGAAACAACATCTCATGGACCACATGAGACTTCACACAGGGGAGAAACCGTTTTCCTGTCCGGACTGCGGCAAGTTCTTCAGGCAGAAGTCGGGGCTGGCCAAGCATCGGAGGAAAATGCACAGGATAGAAGTGCCCATCATCTGAGCCGTCAGTGAAAACAAGAGTCCTGTCTTCATGAAATCAATGGCTTGCAGGTCTGTCATTAGTTTTTGTGCAGAAATCAAGTTGGGTGCCCTGCTCAAATACGTACTCCTTGCTTTTACCCCATAGATTCCCCAAGTGGGTCTAATCTTTGTTTTTTAAATTAATCATTATAGTAACATGGCAGGAATCCAATGAAGCAAATGTTGGCATTTCTATTTTCCATATAGGACATTCGCAGCTCACCTTTCTGAGGGGGGGGTTTGGAGAAAGTCTCTAAGTTCAACATCTCAAAAATTCTTGATGATTCATGTTCACCCATTTCCATTTAGACACCTCCCTCTTCCTTAGATTGGTTGAGTTGATGACGGCAGTTGGACCTCCGTATAAAAGGAGGAGCTGGCATCTGATGCCGCCATCTTTCATGATCCAATGTAAGGAACTTATCAATCCTGTAAGGTACGAACATGACCCCTGTCATACAGATGCTATGGAAATCCTTGTACCTATGGACCTGAAAACATTCTAAACTTTTCTGATCTCCTCTTTGAACAATCTGATGGGCTCATATTAAAGCACAGTTTTTTTTAGGTTTAAAGGCTAAGTTCACTTTTTTTTTTCTAAATTCCAGCTCCCCTGGATACCAGTATACCATTAGGTCACAACAGCTAGCCTAGTGTTTGGTTTGTGATTGTAGTTTAGCCCTATGGACTTGAATGCGTGAGTTTGACAGGCGGCGCCACCTGTCAACCTGGCATACTGTGTTAAATTTGCCACAGCCACAACTTAAAGCATCATGGCTGTGGCATTTGAGCAGCCCCTTCCGGCTGTATGGAAGGCTTTAGGTGGGAGGTTGGGGGGGGGGTGGGGGGAAACTGCATCTGTAATTCCTGTTTTTACTGCCCTCTGGCCCCCCATGTGAAAAAGGCCTAAATAGGCTTCATTCTTAAAGCGAAGCCTCAAGGCCATGGCGTGTACAGCCCTGAGTGGCTACATGCCCTTCAGAGGTATGCAGGCATGGGGAAGTCACCAGCATTTATTTATCCATCCCCGGTGGAGAGCATTTTTTTGACATTTGTGCTATGAGCCTGGTTTTTGGCAATACTGGGGATAGCAAAACAAAGTAATACATATGGGGTAATTTTATAAAAAAAAAAATTGCAGATCTATTTTCCCTGCTACACTACGTGTACATTTGTTCTGCGTGAATTCCAGAAAATCAAATGTCACTAGGCTATTTTCTTTCTAGATCGAATTTTATTCATTTATAAGTGACTCAGGAAACTACTCCTAGATGGAGCAGACGATTATAGAACATAAGTATTTCTTATGATCATCAGCTCCATCTAGTGCCCATAATGTGGTATTTCCTGATGTACACTATGCAACAAGAACACTCAACCTGGATAGAAAATTGCCTAATAACATTCGGTTTTCCGGAATTCATATAGAACACATGCAGTGTCGCACGGGCAGTGCTGCACATTTTAAAAAATATACCCCCTTTCGATGACAAGCAAGGCTTTCTTCTGCTCACATTGTTTACCAAAAAAGGTTTTACAGTGCCTTGAAAAAGTATTCATACCCCTTGAAATTTTTCACATTTTGTCACGTTACAACCAAAAACATAAATGTATTTTATTGGGATTTTATGTGATAGACCAACACAAAGTGGCACATAATTGTGACGCGGAAGGAAAATGATAAATGGTTTTCAAAAATTTTTACAAAAAATATTTGAAAAGTGTGGTGTGTATTTGTATTCAGCCCCCTTTACTCTGATACCCCTAACTAAAATCTAGTGGAACCAATTGCCTTCAGAAGTCACCTAAGTAGTAAATAGAGTCCGTCTGTGTGTAATTTAATCTCAGTATAAAAACAGCTGTTCTGTGATGCTCTCTGAGGTTTGTTAGAGAACCTTAGTGAACAAAAAGCATCATGAAGGCCAAGGAACACCCCACACAGGTCCGGGATAAAGTTGTAGAGAAGTTTAAAGCAGGGTTAGGTTATAAATAAATATCCCAAGCTTTGAAGAACATCTCACGGAGCTCTGTTCAATCCATCATCTGAAAATGGAAAGAGTATGGCACAACGGCAAACCTATCAAGACATGGCCGTCCACCTAAACTGACAGGCCGGCAAGGAGAGCATTAATCAGAGAAGCAGCCAAGAGGCTCATGGTAACTCTGGAGGAGCTGCAGAGATCCACAGCTCAGGTGGGAGAATCTGTCCATAGGAAAACTATTAGTTGTGCACTCCACAAATCTGTCCTTTATGGAAGAGTGGCAAGAAGAAAGCCATTGTTGAAATCCATACGAAGTCCTGTTTGCAGTTTGCGAGAAGCCATGTGGAGGATACAGCAAAGAAAGTGCTCTGGTCAGATGAGACCAAAACTGAAATTTTGGCCTAAAAGCAAAACGCTATGTGTGGCGAAAAACTAACACTGCACATCACCCTGAACACACCACCCCCACCGTGAAACGTGGTGGTGGCATCATTATGTTGTGGGGGTGCTTTTCTTCAGTATGGACAGGGAAGCTGGTCAGAGTTGATGGGAAGATGGATGGAGCCAAATACAGGGCAATCTTAGATGAAAACCTGTTAGAATTTGCAAAAGACTGGGGCAGAGGTACTCCTTCCAGCAGGACAACGACCCTAAACATACAGCCAGAGCTACAATGGAATGGTTTAGATCAAAGCATATTCTTGTGTTAGAATGGCCCAGTCAAAGTCCAGACCTAAATCAAATTGAGAATCTGTGGCAAGACTTGAAAATTGCTGATCACAGACGCTCTCCATCCAATCTGACAGAGCTTGAGCTATTTTGAAAAGAATGGACAAAAATGCCCTCTCTAGATGTGCAAAGGAGGTAGAGACTTCCCTGAAAAGACTTTCAGCTGTAATTGCAGCGGATGGAGGTTCTACAAAGTATTGACTCGGGGGCTGAGTACAAATGCACGCCACACTTTTCACATATTTATTTGTAAAAAATTTGAAAACCATTTATCATTTTCCTTCCGCTTCACAATTATGTGCCACTTTGTGTTGGTCTATCACATAAAATCCCAATAAAATACATTTACGTTTTTGGTTGTAACATGACAAAATGTGGAACATTTCAAGGGGTATGAATACTTTTTCAAGGCACTGTATTTCTGCGCAATCCATAGACTGAACAGTAACAAAATTAAAAATAAAAACACTTTTTTTCTTTGATCAGTATTAGTTTTAAAAAAATATGTATATATTGATACTGTAAATAAAAAGTAGTCATTTTATTCTGTAATTTGTCCTGTTTGAAATTAAACTAAAACTATAAATCCGGTACAAAGCATTGCAAAGTTATTTACAAATGAAATAAAGGCTCTTTTTTAAAATTTTGTATGTTTTTCTTTTTTTCTGTGCATCATTAAAAAAAAACAATTAAAGCAGAACTTTACTCACCTTCAATCTAGCGATGCATCATCCTGGAACTCCCTTCTGGCTGCTGACATCTTCAGGTGGCGATTGCCAACTGCTGTCATTGGCTGTGCCGAAATGACATCAGCCCCATGCCTGCGCTGGGGTTCCATTCGTTTCAGCATTGCTGAATCTGTGCAGTGAGCTGCTTGTGCATGTTTCTATCCTGCCTACTCTCCTTTTCCTTTTCTGTACATTGATAACATGAGGGTGGTCCATAAGTCAGGCTCTCTGGTCTCTAACAAAAGCCTTGTCTGACCTCAACACCAGCAGCTTGTAGACACAGGCTCTCATATCTCCGGTGAAAAACTTGTTCTTTCTAAAAACCACCATCCTGTAGACACAGGCACTCTTATCTTTTGAGGAAGGCCTTGTTCTTCCTGAACATGACCAACCTGTAGACATGGTTTCCAATACCTCCAAGGAAGGACTTGTTCTTCCTAAGCAACACCAGCTTGTAGACAAGGCTATCATATCTCTATAGAAGGGCTTGTTCTTCCTAAAAACCACCAGCCTGTAGACAGAGGCACTCTTATCTTTGAGGAAGGCCTTGTACTTCCTGAACATGACCAACCTGTAGACATGGTTTCCAATACCTCCAAGGAAGGACTTGTTCTTCCTAAGCAACACCAGCTTGTAGACAAGGCTATCATATCTCTATAGAAGGGCTTGTTCTTCCTAAAAACCACCAGTCTGTAGACATGGGCACTCTTATCTTTGAGGAAGGCCTTGTTCTTCTTGAACATGACCAACCTGTAGACATGGTCTCCAATACCTCCAAGGAAGGACTTGTTCTTCCTAAGCAACACCAGCTTGTAGACAAGGCTATCATATCTCTATAGAAGGGCTTGTTCTTCCTAAAAACCACCAGTCTGTAGACACGGGTACTGTTATTTTTGAGAAAGGCCTTGTTCTTCCTGATCAAGACTAGCCTGTAGACACAGGCTCTCATCATTTTGAGGAAGGCCTTGTACTTAAACACCACCAGTCTGTACACATGGACTCTTGTATCTTCGAGCAAGACCTGCCTGAACACCACCGGGCTGTAGCTACCATGGCGTCATGTGGAGGATAACAAAGTGCTGTATTTGTCTAAGGTCCTCAAGACCTGCCATGAAGAAATGAAGGACAGCTGCGCACTGACTGACATCACAATGTTTGCCAATTTATTCCACAGACAGGCATAAAAAAATGCTCTTCATGGTTCCCTTCTAGCTCTATTGGGTGAAATGTGTTAGCGGAGGTCATCTCTATACAGGGACTACCGTTGTGGTTGTCTGTAGAATAAATGGGCAATCGTGACTAATCACACATCACTGATGTGCAGCTGCCCTTCATTTCTTCAATGTGTGGAAGGCACACAAGGCTCCATTTCAGCCTTGGCATCTGGAGTTCAGGAGATAGCGGGAGAGCTGGCTTTGAGAGTGGAGGATGGTGTGCTATTTCTTCAAACACAGGTTCCTTCATACTGGCACAGGCATTCGTGCTGAAGCCTGATTAGTAGGGTTCCTTGCAATTCAATAAAGGACCAGTCTGGGACACAAATGGTGAAACAAAAAAATCTGATAGGGGTTATAACCCTTCCATACTCTATCTAAAATGGATAGCTGACCATGGGGTGCAGTTAATTCCAGGACGGGGCAGTCTCAGTGCAGACCCATACATTTGATATGGATACGTTTGTTGGGCGGTAGTGCAAAGCATTGCGGCCCTGGGCCCGTGGCATATGTACTGCTGATAAAGTTGGACCGGTAAGGGACGGTATAAATGCTGCTCCGTTTACCGTACACCAGCCTCGTCTGTGAACGAGCCCTTAGATTGAGGTGCATCAAGACCAAAAATACTTTTAACAGATGCAATGCCTGAAAAGAGGTTGAGAAACATTGTTATTTATTACACCACTGATTGACTCCATTGGGCAATCTTTTCTGTCCTTCTGTAGATTAGGACAGCCATAAGGTGAATGTTATGGATCAGGGGTATCTAAACTTTCTATCCAAAGGACCAGTTTACTGCCCTTCAGACTTTGGTGATGTTGGACTGTGGCCATTGGGAGTTGAAATTGTCCTGATGTCGGTGGGAGTAAACAGTGCATCCTTGGCACTAGTAAAGGAATAGTGCCCCATCATTGGCGTCAGTGGGAGCAAAGAGGGTCCCATCATTGGTGTCAGTGGGAGGAATAGTGTCCCATCATTGGTATCAGTGGAAGGAATAGTCCCCGATTATTGGTGTCAGTGGGAGGAATAGTGCCCCATCATTGGTGTCAGAGGGAGGAATAGTACCCTATCGTTGGTGTCAATGGGAGAAATAGTGTCCCATCTTTGGTGTCAGTGGGAGGAATAGTGTCCCATCATTGATGTCAGTGGGAGGAATAGTGTCCCATTGTTGGTGTCAGTGGGAGGAATAGTGCCCCATCATTGGTGTCAGAGGGAGGAATAGTGCCCTATCGTTGGTGTCAGTGGGAGCGATAGTGTCCCATCATTGGTGTCAGTGGGAGGAATAGTGTCTCATCGTTGGTGTCAGTTGGAGGAATAGTGCCCCATCATTGGTGTCAGAGGGAGGAACAGTGCCCCATCATTGCTGTCAGCGGGAGGAATAGTTCCTGATCATTGGTGTTAGTGGGAGGAATAGTGCCCTATCGTTGGGAACAATAGGAGAAATAGTTCCCCATTGTTGATGTCAGTAACATGAATTATGTCCCATTGTTAGTGTCAGTGGGAGGAATAGTGTCTTACATCAATGGGAGTAAAAGTGCCCCAAGGGCTGGAAAAAGACAAGCAAAGGACCACATCTGGCCCCTGGGCTGCAGTTTGGAGACCACTGCTCTACATCACAGGTAAAAGGAGGAGAGGCAATTCTCAAGTTCCTACTTGGTCAAATCTTTGATCTTTCTACTACAATAATGATAGACACCTTTTCAAGATCCAACAGTCTTGAAGTCCATTTTGCACAATGGTCCTCCTCATCGTTATATGTTGTCTCATGGTAGTGATCAGCACGTTGGAAGTTCCATTGGTCTGATGGTGGGACATACTGGCACACCAGAGTGAAAGGAGGATATCAGTTGCTCAGCACAAGCATCCGCACAGTTGACGCTAAGTATAGACAGTCATGGAGATTTACTCCCTATGCCAGGTGCATCTGTAGAAGAAAAAACAAACTAAGCAGCTTTGACCAAACTGGAAGTCTCATAGCAACATCCTACCAACAAGGAAGGACAGGATGATACCATCTCTGGGAGTTTTTCAGCCAGGCTTCAAGAGGTATGTAAATAGCAAAGCGTGGCGTAACTGCAAATATTTGAAAAAATTGTGCTTGGGGAGCTGAAATTCCTCTTGGAGATCCCGGAAAGATCTCAACACTTTTTGGTTATACATTTGTGATACTTTCCATATACCCAGGGTGTGCCACCTCCCAAAGCCTTCCAGTCCATCTAATTCTCCATAGAATCTATTTCCCCAGAGAGGGGTATAATCTGAGGCCCATTCATTTTTTCATTTCTCGCCACACCTTGTCCATAAGCACTATGGTGGGGCCATAATGTCCCCGGGCAACTCTCCCCGATTCCAATTGCGCCAGTAGGCCATAACGGGAGTCATGGCTCAGTAGTAAGGCCTGTATGGGGTCCTCCCAATTCATCTTTCCCCAGCCTGCAAAATGTTGAAGCTGGGAAGCCATGAAATATTTCCTTGGCTGTGGAACTGCTAGCCCGCACTCATCCTTAGGAAGCTGATGGGTACTTATCCTGATCCTCGGTTGTTTGCCTTTCCAGATTAGTATGCGGAACAACACTTCTATCTGCTTAAACCATCTCAGGGGGATCCAGACGGGTGAGTTGTTCAAAACATGAAGCAACTGAGGGGCCCAAATCATTTTAATAAGATTTGCACGACCCACCACCGATAAAGGTAGCTTGGTCCAGATATTGCTTTTTAGTTTGAATTTATGTATGATAGGGGATAGGTTATAACGCAAGTAGTCTTCCACCTTAGCGTGTATCCAAATGCCCAGGTATTTGAAAGAAATTACATTTTTTATTTGTTGAGCCTCTCGTGGTATGAGAGGCTGAGGGTCGTCCAGAGGGAAAAGGACCGATTTGTCCCAGTTTATAACAAACCCAGAGAACGAGCCGAACTTTTGAATGAGGGACATAAGTGCAATCAAGGAGCCGTCTGTGTCCCCTAGGAACAGCAGTGTGTCGTCCGCATACAATTGCATTTTCTTGCATCTATCTCCCACATTAGATCCACCAATAGCTTCAGACTGCCTGATAGCCTCGGCAAGGGGCTCAACCGCCAGAGTGAAAAGCAATGGGCACAAGTGCCCCTAAACAGTGGGAAGAACTCAGAGACCAACCCATTTACCTGCATACATGCCCTCGGGTCTGAGTACAGCAGCTTTATCCACCGCACAAACCTCCCGCCGAGCCCAAAGGCCTCCAGAACCTCCCACAAGTATGTCCACTCGACGCTGTCGAAGGCTTTCGAGGGACAAGATGGCTCGTTTTCCGGGATTGTCGGCAGGCAGTTGCATGTTGAGAAACAATCCGCGAAGATTGATTGCGGTGGACCTAGTGGGGATGAAGCCAGACTGATCCGAGTGCACCAACCTCTGCATCATCATACCCAATCTAGTAGCCTTCCTTCAAGGCCTTTGACTCCAAAAATAATAAGGCCAGAAGCACAACATGGAAGCCAGGCAACTAACATCTTCAGGAGGAGGGGTGAGCAACAGCCTGCCCGGCGGATTGATATAGAAAAGAAGAGAACAGACGGGAACTGTCATGTACTTGTTGTGATACGGTAGATCACTGCTCACCGCCCGGCTCCTGAAAGTGAGGAAAGAGTCCGCTGGGCTGGGGAAAGTTTTTTCTTTTAATTGTACAGATCTAATATGATAAGGGGAGTAAGCACTCGGGGGGGGGGGGGGGGGAGTCATGACCTGGCATTAACAAACAAGTATTTTAGGGGATACAGAGGGATAATTTAAAAAGCAAAAGCAGGGATAAGAGTAGCATTTTTTTTTTTTGGGTTAACAAACACTTTAATCACATGTGGCATTAAAGACACCACTAAAGGGCAAACGTCTGTATGAGAGACAGAATTTCTGGAAGGACAGTGGCCATTTTGTTGTAGTCCAAGATATTATTTCCATTCAAACTGACATAAATGTTACAGTTCTACCAGCAAGCATTTGATTATGACAAATGTACTATTAAAGCAGAACTCCGGGATTTTCAAAAAATCCCCCATTAGTACATCTCCCTACACTAAACAGTTATTACATTTGTGAAATTCCATACCTTTGAAGAGATATGTCCAATTTAATTTACAGGAAGCCAGCTCTCTGATTCAAATGATGCACTATATAATCTGTAAGGCAGGCTCTGTTAGAAGAGTGATTGCATCATTATCATACATAGGAAAAATGAGCCAGCACTTCTGGATACTGATAAATGCTTGAGTTTATCCCATCATGATCATAAAAACCGTCTGTGAAAGCTGACGCGTTTTGGCTAACAAAAGAGCCTTGTTCACAGCTGTGATGTGCAGAGTGGGGATCCTTACAAGACACCGGCCGGGGACAGAGCGAGGAATCCCGAGTGGTGCAGATTTATCTTGTATATGGATTCCCTCCTCCCTGCCAGCACTGTACCCCCCCCCCTCTGCTACCCGCCCGCTATCTCCTACTGCAGGGCGGGATCAATACACCGGCCAGGGACAGAGCGGGGAATCCCCATGGTGACAGGTTTTGTATGCTGTGCATAAAGAGCAGATCGCCGTAATGTTCCCGCCCCTTAGGCAGGCATAGTGATTGACAGCACAAAGGTCCAATACCTGTCTAAGGGGCGGGAACATTACAATGATCACAAATAATTACACAGCATACAAGACCTGTCACCGCGGGGATTCCCCTCTCTGTCCCCGGTCGGTGTGTTATTATCCCACCCTGCAATAAGAGATAGCGGGCTGGTACCGGCGGCAGCGGAAGGAAGGGGGGGCAGTGCTGGCAAGGAGCAGGGGAGGTGGAGGAGGAAACATCCTCAATGGGCGGTACACACCGGGGGGGGGGGTTGCAAGACCCCCTCCGCCTACTCCAGCCAGGAAGCCTGTCCTAGCTGCTGCTGCTAGAGGACTACAGGTGGGCGTGTCAGACCGCTGCTGGCAGTACAGGATGGAGAGGCTCCAGTGGTCTTACAAACAGAATGTCAGAGAGGAATAACTGTTTTTCAGCAACTTCAGCAGGCTACTACAGAGGAACTACAGAGCTCAGCAGAAGATGGATGGCATAGTTGGTGAAGGTAGGAGATCAGCAACAAGGACATGGAAAAAAGTTTTTTTACCGGAGTTCTGCTTTAAGGTTGTAAAATATACCACATATAAATCAATAATAATGATTACATGCCAGTTTATTAGAATATCTGCTTTCAGCAGTGTAAGCCATTTGGGAGAACAGAGGGAGCCCTATATACAGTAAAACCTCTCTGCTTACCACTTTAAACGGAAAGTTAATACAAAAAGAGTTGCTTATGCTGAGGTATAGAATGGAGGTTCATTTTCTAAAACTGAAGAGTGTAAAATCTGGTGCAGCTGTGCATGGTAGCCAATCAGCTTCTAACTTCAGCTTGTTCAATTAAGCTTTGACAAGGAAAAAAAACTGGAAGCTGATTGGTTTCTATGCAAAGCTGCACCAGATTTTACACTTTCTCCAGTTTTAGTAAATCAACCCCATTGTCCTCAGCACAGGGGGCGGCCATTTTGTTGTAGCCCAGAGAAGGAGCTAAGGCTTTCAAGCTATAACAGAGTCCTGCAGGCTTGATGTGAGGCTGGAGATTGTTTATGCAGTGAAGAGAAGGTAATAATGACTTTTTATTATGAGAGAAGGGGGGTCCCAGCATGCTCTGTGTATGGGGTTCTTATTACCCTATCTGTAAGTAATGTCAGGGTTGTGGAGAAATATTTTGCTGCTAAAAGCAGAGCCAATCGTGGTGTAGCAGTATACAAAATGGTGGTTCAATTATCATATGGAGCCTCTTATACCTTTTGGAATGGACCTGTGACTTTTATTCTTGCCCCTTTATTCTGTCCAAGTGTCCCCTGTGAAGGTATTCACTTCCCGACGGGGTCAAATTCGGAGTTCCCCTTTAAGGAGCCCACAGTACCCCACGACAGTTGTGGTTGGGTCAGGTTTGTTATTTTTGAGGGAGGAGGCTGAAAGAAAAGTCACGCACATTGGGAGATTTGTTAAACCTGGTGCACTCAGAATCTGATTCAGCTGTGCATAGTAACCAATCAGCTTTCAACATCAGCTTGCTCAGTTAAGCTTTGACAATAAAACCTGGAAGCTGATTGGTTACTATTCAGGGCTGCACTGCATTCTGTGTGCACCAGTTTTAGTAATTTCCCTCCATAGTGTCAGGTGCAACAAAGCCAGTGAGCCACCATGTTGGTCTGTCGACATAGCCATGCTGCACCATGTACACACCTGAAGATCCTGTTCATGCGGTGTGACAGATGAATCACAAAATCATTGAGTTCTGTTTAAAGGCAACCAGATGTTCCAAGAGAGCTCTCCAATGGCCACAATACAAAAAACTGGTTGGATGCCCACTTTCAATGTATAGGCGGATAGGCTCCCGGGATTCCTGTTTTTCTTATTTATGATTTCTCTTCTTAGTACTGTACTATGTTTCATCTTTATTGTTGCAGGGCTGCTATAGCAGTGATTCAATTCCAGGTCTCATCTTCAAGGATGAAAAGGAAGCTGAGAAACATTAGCAAGGAAATATTAAATCTCACCCTGGAGATCATCTACCTACTGACCGGAGAGGTGAGGAGGATTCTGGGAGGTCACATTACATCACTCTTATCTCTATTAATAAAACACAGATTTGACTGGAGTGGTGAGGAGAATTCTGGGAGGTCACATGACATCACTCTTATCTCTATTAATAAAACAGAGACCTGACCAGAGAGGTGAGGAGGATTCTGGGAGGTCATATGACATCACTCTTATCCCTATTAATAAAACACAGAACTGACCGGAGAGGTGAGGAGGATTCTGGGAGGTCACATGACATCACTCTTATCTCTATTAATAAAACACAGAACTGACCGGAGAGGTGAGGAGAATTCTGGGAGGTCACATGACATCACTCTTTTTTCTATTAATAAAACACAGAACTGACGGAGAGGTTAGGAGGATTCTGGGAGGTCACATGACATCACTCCAATTCTGATAGGTGACAGGTGTTATAGGAAAGGAAGCTATGTTTCTACTCGGTACTTATTATTTCATCTCATTATGTAGGCTTATGGACCCATAATGAAAACAAATTGTGACCCCCCACCTCCCTCCCTGACAGCTGAAAGGAACATCAGCAAAGAGATTTTAGAAGATACCCAGAAGATGATGGAGCTGCTGACAGGAGAGGTGAGCGGTGCCGGGAATTCTGGGACATTATCCAGTAACAGACAAGGGATGTGTCTGGATGGTGACTGTATCATTGTGTGTGTCAGGTTCCTATAAGGTGTCAGGATGTCACTGTCTATTTCTCCATGGAGGAGTGGGAGTATATAGAAGGACACAAAGATCTCTACAAGGACGTCATGATGGAGAACCGGCCGCCCCTCACATCACCGGGTAAGAGGAGACATGAATTTCTTGTAAAGGAGAGAAGAATAGTGAGGATCCACCTAGATGCACACATCCTCTGATATAAAGACATAGAAACACTGGAGCTGATTTACTAAAACTGGAGAGTGCAGAACCTGTGCACCAGATTTTGCACTTTCCAGTTTTAGTAAATCAACCCCAATGTATTCAGTTAGTGCAGGGGTGTCAAACTGGCGGCCCTCCAGCTGTTGCAAAACTACAAGTCCCATCATGCCTCGGCCTGTGGGAGTCATACTTGTAACTGTCAGCCTTTCAATGCCTCATGGGATTTGTAGTTCCGCAACATCTGGAGGGCCGCCAGTTTGACACCTGTGAGTTAGTGTGTGTGTTTCCTACAGATGGATCCAGTGACATAAATCCCCGTACACTACATTCCCGGGACTCCACACAGACATATCAGGAGGTCCCTCAAGATGATCAGGTAGGAAAGTCTTACTATTTTGACATTTTGTTATCTAGGTACAAGGATGCAAAGTGCAGAACCGATATCACTCAAAGGTAATTTTTGATTGGTTGCTCCTGGGCTGTACCTCTATAGTGTTTGATACAGATTGCTTATAGTGCTTCTTCTTTAACGTACATAGGAGGAAAGTCTCATTAAAGTTGAAGTTAAAATGGAAGAAGAAGAAGAGCTGTATGTGAGGGGTGATGAACCATGTAAGGAGCAAAGTCCTTCAGAGATCAGCACAGGTGAGTAATATATATAAAGTTACATGATATAGACTGAGAAATAGAGTAATCAATCTGCTCCTCCAACTCCTATCTCCTCCAGATGGACACTACGTGAGGACCAACATGGAGGACTATCCTGTAGAATCTTCAGATGGTGAAACAGAAGATAACATGATACCTGACTGTCCAGGGGAAAACCCTTTTACCCTGAATCTCCATACAGTACTTCAGAGTGCAGATCTATCATCTGGTCCTTCAACTCTTGGAGTAAGTCTACTTGATCCCATGTACACTGCATCCCACCACAGTGAAATACTCTCCTGTTACGAGTGTGGTGAATGCTTCACCGAGACTTCAGGACTTATCTCTCACCAGAGGTCTCACACAGCAGAGAAGCCGTTTTCATGCCCCCATTGTGGCAAATGCTTTAACGAGAAGACAAACCTAACAGCCCATCTCAAAATTCACACCGGGGAAAAGCCTTTTTCATGCCTTGAATGTGGGCTTTGGTTCACAAGCGAACCTCAACTGGAGAGACACAGAAGAGTCCATGCTGGGGAGAAGCCTTTTTCCTGCTCAGAATGTGGGAAAAGTTTTATCCAAAAATTCCGTCTTGTGCAGCACATCCGAACCCACACTGGGGAAAAGCCTTTTTCTTGCCCACAGTGCGGGAAAAGCTTTGCCTCGAAATCCAGTCTTTTTGTGCATCAAAAAGTTCACTCCAGCGAAAAGCCACATCCATGCCCTCAGTGTGGGACCTGTTTTAAGCAGAAGAACAATCTTAAGAAACATTTGAGGATGCACACGGAGGAAAGGCAACACTCCTGTGCAGAGTGCGGGAAGAGTTTTATGAGGAAGGACGAACTAGAGACTCACCAGCGGTCCCACACAGGGGAAAAACCATTCTCATGCTCCCAGTGTGGGAAGTGTTTTCAGATGAAGTCTTCTCTTGTTAAGCACGTCAAGAACCACACGGGGGAAAGGCCATATTCATGCTCAGACTGCGAGAAGAGCTTCCCAACGAAATTCCAGAGGAACAGTCATAGGAGGGTCCACGTTGAGAAGAAGTCTTATTATTGTTCAGTGTGCCGGAGGTGCTTCAACCAGAAATCTAGTCTTGTTATACATGAAAGGGTCCACATAGGAGAGGAGCCACTGTCATGGACAGAGCACGGGGAATGCTACGTAAGGAAGGGAGATGTGATCACCCATTAGCTTTCATCTCATTGTACAGGGTGGGCCATTTATATGGATACACCTTAATAAAATGGGAATGGTTGGTGATATTAACTTCCTGTTTGTGGCACATTAGTATATGTGAGGGGGAAACTTTTCCTACTTTCGATTACCCACTAGTGTAGAGGGAAGGAATGCATCGTAAGGGGCACGAGACAGGTACTGTCACCGAGGAGAGGATACACCTGGGAAAGTACATATTGTTCTGATCTAAAGACCAACTTCGTGGAGGCCGTGTGACTTGTTATTATTCTGAAGAAGAGTTGCACCTGGGAGGATACTGACAAGGAGACCTTAAAGCAACCCTTCGAGAAGAGCGTCAGACTCGTACTTATACCGGAAAGGGGGCACACCAAGAACTGCACGAATTGTTCTCTTCTGAAGTAGACTTTTGTGAAGGGTGTGACCCTCGTACTCTTACCAAAAAGGGGACACACCCTGGCGACCACTCAGAGATCAAGCAGGAAGGAGTATTTTGAGAAGGGCGTGAGACGTGTCCTCACAACGGAAAGGAGGC
>BLSH010212890.1:767327-840992 GCA_018402905.1 Glandirana rugosa | reverse complement strand
CAGTTCTAGAACAACATCCTATGGACAAATGAGACCAAGATCAACTTGTACCAGAGTGATGGGAAGAGAAGAGTATGGAGAAGGAAAGGAACTGCTCATGATCCAAAGCATACCACCTCATCAGTGAAGCATGGTGGTGGTAGTGTCATGGCGTGGGCATGTATGGCTGCCAATGGAACTGGTTCTCTTGTATTTATTGATGATGTGACTGCTGACAAAAGCAGCAGGATGAATTCTGAAGTGTTTCAGGCAATATTATCTGCTCATATTCAGCCAAATGCTTCGGAACTCACTGGACGGCGCTTCACAGTGCAGATGGACAATGACCCGAAGCATACTGCGAAAGCAACCAAAGAGTTTTTTAAGGGAAAGAAGTGGAATGTTATGCAATGGACAAGTCAATCACCTGACCTGAATCCGATTGAGCATGCATTTCACTTGCTGAAGACAAAACTGATGGGAAAATGCCCCAATAACAAGCAGGAACTGAAGACAGTTGCAGTAGATGCCTGGCAGAGCATCACCAGGGATGAAACCCAGCGTCTGGTGATGTCTTTGCATTCCAGACTTCAGGCTGTAATTGACTGCAAAGGATTTGCAACCAAGTATTAAAAAGTGAAAGTTTGATTTATGATTGTTAATCTGTCCCATTACTTTTGGTCCCTTAAAAAGTGGGAGGCACATATACAAACTGTTGTAATTCCTGCACCGTTCACCTGATTTGGATGTAAATACCCTCAAATTAAAGCTGAAAGTCTGCAGTTAAAGCACATCTTGTTCATTTAATTTAATTTCAAATCCACTGTGGTGGTGTATAGAACCAAAAAGAATAGAATTGTGTCAATGTCCCAATATTTATGGACCTGACTGTAGTTACATAGTTAGCCAGGTTGAAAAAAAGACACAAGTCCATCTAGTTCAACCAATAAAAAAAAAAAATATCAATGAGATTGTTATAAAAGCCTTTAAGACACTTTTAATACTTAAAAAAAAAGTTTTAATAATGAAACGGTCAGATTTGTGCAAATAAAATATTAACAGAAAAAAGGGTGTTTCAAAGAAATAAAACAGAGGTGAGAAGGAAGAATACTTGCAGGCTGAGTGCTATTCCAGCATAGCAGCAATATGCTGTAATAATGAAAACTGGACAGATAAAGACTTCTGGAATCCTTATTCTTCACCTGAATTCTTCCCATCCAGGACACTAACAGCACAGTGGTGTGAGAACTCAGCAAACAGCATAAACCCTATAAAGATTGGCGTCCATGCATTTTACCCCTGCAGGGGGTATCTGAGGGGAGCACAAGTGAACTGCACCTTAACAGCACGGACACAACCATGTACAGAAAATTGTACAGGAAAAACTCTGCATTATTAAGAACTATAGATTTTCAGGACTGTTAACATCATCTACCTATTTTATTGCGTCTAAGTAGAAGATGAAGATAGTGAAGATCACGTTTGCACAGAGCACTTTATGTATTCAATTATGTTTTATGATATGTGTGATATAGGAAATTGATTATTTTTTCCCACCAGTAATTATCTAGAGATTTTGGTGTACCAACAGATGCCCAGACATCGCAACACTGAAACTACATACATTTTTAGTATATATTTATGCAGGATTATGTGTGTGGTGTAGGAAATCATCATTTTTTCCATACTAGCAATTCATTTTCGCACAAAGCACTTTACATAATTTTTGATGTATTATCATGTGTTTGGTATAGGAAATCAATCAGTTTTTCCCTATCAGTAATTAATTAGTTACTATCTGTGGGGATAGACCAAACAGCAGATGTCGATTATCACAACACCTAAAATATAGATTCTTTACACATTGATTGTCAAACCTTTATTAATTAGAACTAATTTGTTTTATTTGGGAAAACACATACAAATATATTTTTTTATATATCACAGAACACTTATATCATATGAATTAGGTTATAAAAAATTAAGTAAGGACTCATACTGCACTTTATATTCAAAAGATAGGCAGCACCCATCCCCCCAATCAAGGCACAATTGAGAAGGAAGAATACTTGCTGTGTCCTGGTTTTATCAGAGTTCAGACGATGGTACATGAGAACTGTCAAACTGCCCTGGCATCTCCCTTCTCTTTGGGATCAAAGGGGTGTTGACAGAGGCCACCTGACCAATTATCTGGTCTAAGGGGTGGTTGCTGGGAGGTCACTACGTTTATGACCATGCCTCAGATACAATTTTTGATAAGTATTTATATCTGAATATCTCCAGTTTACATTTTACTAACCAGCAGATTATTGTCAAGCGTGAAATTCACTTCAAAATAAATATAAATATGACAGGTTTCAGATGTCTGCTTTACCTAGGAGGGATAAGGGGTGCCAGTGGTTCCCCATATGATCTGACATAGGGGTTTCTGGAATTTAAACATTATAAATTACCTGAGGAAAGTAAGTAAGTCCACATTGTGGCTGTGCCACTATAATTTTAGGAGTTATGAAACTTGAAGTTTCAGAATAATAACTGCTAACCTGTCTGCACCTATGTGGATTGGCTATCTTCTCCAACTCAGCTATTTACGACCGGTATCTGTTAGTTCTCTGGATTACTCGGCTTGCGAGGGTGACAGTTTATTATGGTTTCCAGATGGGAATATGGATTGCTTAATGGAAAGGGTCTGTGTGTGTCCGATCAATGGACTGATAATCTGTATCTGTTAGTTTTCTGGATTGCTCGGCTTGCGAGGGTGACAGTTTATTATGGTTTTATGGTTTCCAGATGGGAATATGGATTGCTTAATGGAAAGGGTCTATGTGTGTCCGATCAATGGACTGATAAAAGTCCTGGCATCAGTTAACAGTTTGTGTATTGTATAACTAAAACAAAAAGGTGTGGGGGGGGGCAAGGTCACTGTGGTTATGCCCTTTACGTGACAGCATGGTTGAGATGAGCTGAGACATGAACAAAATGGCTGCTACACACACAGCTCATTGTGGGGCCAGTATGCACAACCATTAAAATAGTAATATCTTTAGAAAAGGTCAGGCCTCTGTAATGATGACACTGCTGCTGCCTATTGCTATGATGGCTTGTCTATAAGAGATCAGGCATTTGTAATGATAACACTGCCTCTGCTTGTTGCTATGGTGACCATTTTAGTAGAGGTCTGAAAGAGGGGCTTTAAATAAATAAACATTAGTCCCTGCCCACGAGGATCTTGCAATCTAATGCAAACACTATAACAAAACTCCTCCTAAACAGGGTCCCTAGTGGAAATGAGAGAGGATGCACAAACCTTGTGTAAAATTAACAGTATATTTATTAGATTAAAAACAGTATTGCACTTACATGCACAACAGGGAAGTAGAGCTCTAAAGCAAGCCCCAGTGTCCAGCAGCTGATAAAGTCTTTGCCGTGGCCAGCAGCAGAGTTAGAAAAGATATCCTGGATAGCTGTAAGCCTTGCCTGGGATGCTGAAACCCACTCCACTCAACAACAAACAGCAAGCTGTGTCTGATGAGGCTTGAGAAAAAGATAGTAACTCCAAAATCCATGGCCATAATTACCTTGGCCCAGATAGACTAAGCTCCCTTCTGCTCGAGGAGCTCTGCCCTGAGCACCGCACAGCACCAATTACCATATGTTACAGTACTGAAATTGTATGTCTTCTATGAATCAACCTGACTAGACTGCAAGATGACTTGATTTGCTTGAGGAACACGGCTGACATTACGATGCTTTCTCTCATGGTGCGTGATGATATATTTATTTTGTGAAAAACTTTTCCCACAAACAGAGCATGTAAACAGTTTTTCATTGGTGTGTGTGCGCTGATGCGTCAGCAAGCTAAACTTTCGCGGGAACCCTTTACCGCACTCTGAGCATGAAAAGAGGTTCTTATCTGTGGCATGGGTGACGTGATGAGCATCGTAAGAGGACTTCTTTGAAAAACACTTTACGCACTTCGAACATGTGTATGGTTTCTCCCCTGTGTGCTTCCTCTGGTGTTCCACCAAGCGAGACTTCCTGCACTTGGGACAGGAATAGGGCTTTTCTCCTGTGTGCTTTCGGTGATGTTGGTCCCGGTGTACCTTCTGGACAAATTGTTTCCCGCAATCTGTACAGGAAAATGGTTTGCCTTCAGTGTGCAGCTTCTGGTGTTTTACTAGTGTTGACTTGGATGCAAATTTACTTTCACAGTTGGTGCAGGAGAAGGGCTTCTCACCGGTGTGTGTTTTGCAGTGGCCCACAGTCAGAACAGGAGTAAGGCCTGGCATCTGTGTGTGTCACCCGATGCCGGAATAGGTGGGATTCGGTGGGATTCGTTACCAAAGCATTTGCCACACACAGAACAGGAATAAGGCTTCTCCCCAGTGTGTGTCCTTTGATGCTTTACCAGGTGGATCTTCTGGGTGAAACGTTTCTCACAGTTGGCACATGCATACGGCTTTCCTCCTGTGTGGACCCTTTGATGAAGGACAAGTAAAGCCTTCTGTGTGAACCATCGACCGCATTCGGAACAGGAAGCTGGCTTCCTTCCTTTGTGCTTCCCCTGGGAACAGACAACAGCATTCTCAGTGGGACACCCCTACATATTAAAGAAGATCTTTTCGATTTTAGATTTGAAAGCAACGCAATCCTACCACTTTCAATTTCAGGCTTATTGTGGGGTAATAGCGCTCCACAAAATTTTCTTGCAACAACTCCTACCAATTCTGGAGACAACATAATAAAAAAATTTAAATTGATCTTAACTACTCCCCATTAGCATCCTTTATAGGAGACCACAATTTTTTTTCCAAAATTGCAAAATTAACACAGATTTCGCCTGGTGGATCAATAACAACATAATAACTTGACTACATTTTCTGTACTAAAAGTAAAATACAATATTCCCAATGATGAACTATGTAGGTTTCTCCAGATTAGACATTTTTATACCACCTATTTCAAAATAACTTACAGAAACCCCACCCCCCCACCCACATTTTATGAAAATATATGTATGAAGTCACCTAGAAGTAAAGGCCTGATCTCAGAAATGTATAATAATTTGGTTAATATTGACAAAGAAGGAAAACTCATACATACATCACAAATGGGAGCTAGCATACAATTTCTATCTTTCAATGGAGGAACGGCAAGACTCTATCAATAACTTACCCAAATGGACTAGATCTGTCTCAGTGAGAGAAACAGCCACAAAAGTGTTCACAAGATGGTATTATACACCTATGAAACTACATTCCATTTTCCCTACAGTTTTGGAAACTTGCTTTAGAGGATGTCCACTCTCAGGCTCATTCTCACATATTTTCTGGGAATGTGAGAAAATATCACAAATTGGGAAAAATCTAGAAAATTTCACTCTTAACATTACAGGTAGCCATATTCCTCCTTCATTAACCAATTGCTTACTATTCACAACCATCCCAGGCGTTAACATTCATCATATCAATCAGACTTATCCATACAATCAGCGTATTTATACACTGGCTGATAGCCATTCACTGGAAAGCCCCATCGGTTCTATTCATGCAACTTAAAATTAGAATAAATAATATAATTCTTATGTAAAGATTATTTCATACGGTAAATAATACTATGAATATATTCAATAAAAAATGGAATTCAACATTCTGATGTATTGTTTGGTTCACTAACTGGTGAACATCATGCTAAAGCTCACTCAATGTAACATGAATTACCTGTATCATTTTATGATTGCCCTATGTAATGGCTTGTCTATACCAATTGTCACTGTTCTCTCAATCAGCAAGAACCTTTCTCAAGCTGTGTAAAATACCTCTTATATTGCATTTTTCTAAAATGTCAATGTTTCTTTGTACCACTATTCTGCCCCAAATAAAAGTTTTTAAAAGAAAAAAAAGATCTTTTATTACAATTTAAACTTTTTACAAGAATTAAAAACACAGGAGTCTATTTATCTACATTTTTCATACAAGATGTTGATTTTTACAGAATCCTATGTAAAAAATGAGTGAATCTTGGGTGAAAAAATTGACTGCAACCTAATCATTAAAATCACATATGATCTTTAACATGTTAATGTCATAAAAAATAATTTTCAAACTTTTTTTTAAATCTGGTTCTCATTTAGTTTGTTGATGTTGCAATTAAGGTCTTTGTTCGGTCACCTCTAGTTATGGGGAAACAATGCTCTATTTTACAGTTGTGCTCTTGCATTCCCAATGGAAATTACAAATGACCATTTGACACAGTGCTGGCAGAGGGGGACCTGCCATCCAACACTTCCAGAAGTATTGGTTACTGAAGATTCTTTGGCATGAAGGTCCTTGTTCAGTCACCTCCCGTTACAGGGTAACAATGTTCTGTTTTCCAGTTATGCTACTGCGTTGTCACACACAACCCCCAATGGAGACTACAAGTCACCATAAGTGACCATGCTGACATGGAGCTGTAATAGTGGGACCAGCCACCCAACACTTCCAAAAGTATTGGATGCTGAAGATGCTTTGGTATGAAGGTCCTTTTTCAGTCACCTCCATTTATAGGGCAACAATGCTCTATTTCCAAGTTGTGCTCCTGCATTGTCACCTTGTTGCATTCAACCCCCAATGGAGACTACAAGTGACCATAATGGCACAGTGCTGGCCAGAGGCATAACTAAAACCTACAGGGCCCTGGTGCAAGAAACCATGAAGGGCCCACCTGAGCTAAGCATGGGGCCTTTCCCACTGATCCCAAGGCTCTTTACATTGTTCCCCTTTACATCAGAGTTCCCCCTTACATCAGATTTCCCAGCGTTCCCAGAGCCCCCCTTTACATCAGAGTTCCCTTTTACAAGTCTGCAGACCCTGATGTAAAGGGGAACTCTGCAGACCCTAATGTATGGGGGAACGCTGTGGACTCTGGTGTAAAGGGGAACTCTGATGTAAGAGGTTCTCTGGTTTGCAGAGCTCCCCTTACATCAGAGTTTCTACTTACCTCAGAGTCTGTGAAGCTTCCCCTTGGACTGTAACGGTGAACTCTGCTGATTCTGATTTAAGGGGGGGGGGGATTCTTGGAGCTCTGGAGACCAGAGAACCTTTTACATCAGAGTTGCCCTTTACACCAGTCCACAGAGGTAAAGGGGTTCACTGATGTAATAGAGGGGTGAGCGGGGATCTTTATATCAGTGTCCCCTCTTACCTTAGGGTCTCCACTCGCCCTAACACACCCCACAGAGTGACTGACTGACTGCCTGACACACTGACCTCCTGTAATTGCCTGCAGGCTTAGTCTTTTGGTCCGCCGTCCCCTCCAAGTGCCAAGACGTCACCGTATACATGGCCAGAGGTCTCTCGACTTAATGATTGTGAAAGAGCTTCAGGATGGTTAATGAATTCTAAAACCTAAAGCGTCAGACAAGCCATCCTGTATTATCACATACCAAATCTGAGTATGAGGTTAGGGTGGTTTCAATGTCAATATCTAAATCTGCATCTGGAGAGACATTGGGATGTTTCTTTACATTGTTCCTGTTGTCTTGTCCACCTAAAGTAGGAAACAGAGGGGGAAGTAGAAATGGGTTTAATGAATTTTGGAAATATTTAAAAATGTATAAAAAGTAGCATCTAATAGAGAAATAATTCTCATTTAGCCTGGAAGTTTTAGGGCAGCCAACACTCCAACAGAGATTGTTCTATTGACAGGAAACATTTTGGATTCTATTCTGGATTTAATGCTTATTACTTGGCCCGTCAATTTACACAGTGCTTTACATATACATTGTATATTCACATCAGTTCCTACCCTCAAGGCAACTTACAGTCTAAGGCAGGGGCGTATCATGAAATTGGTGGGCCCGTGTGCAAGCCCACACCGCACCGATCATCCCCAGCTGTCATGGAGAGATCATCCATGGGTGCAGTGTCGGTCAGAGCACAGTGGGCCCCCCCTCCTCAGGGCCCGTGTTCAGTGAACACCCTGCACCCATGGATGATACACCACTGGTCTAAGGTCCCTAACTCCCATTCATACATACACATATTAGGCACAATTTAGACAAGGTCCAATTAACCTATCAGCATGTCTTTGGAGTGTGGGAGGAAACCGGGGTACCCAGAAGAAACCCACGCAAGCACAAGGAGAACATGCAAACTCCAGCCAGGTAGTGTCGTGGTTGGGATTCGAATCAGCGACCCTTTTGCTGATAGGCGAAAGTGCTACCCACTACACCGCTGTGCCATTGATAGTTGCTATCATGTTTTCAGGGGCAGTGGCAGATGTAGACGGATTCAAGGCTGCAGGTAACAATAACAGAACTGCTTGTGTGGTTTGTATTTCATCTCCAAAGGCAGCTGTTGCAGTTAGGTGTAACGCAATTCCAACTATAAGGGTGGCTACTCCAACTTGTAGGCCTTTCTGGAGCTATCCTGACATGCATGCTCCTGGCTGGGGCTTTGCTCCGGTGTGCATGTGCATCGTGGCAATGGTAGCATTGTGGCCACCTAGGGCATGCAAACGCATTGAAGCCAGGGTCCATACTGTGCTTAGGGCATACAAGTGCAATGTGGTCATTCTCATTGTACTTGCTTGAATCAGGAAAATACAATATTATTGCCACCAGATGGAGCTGATAAATACTTATTTGTTATGATTTTTAGCCCAATCTAGTGGCCATAATGTGCTATTTTTCTGAATCACTCTATCGGTTGTCTACCCATCGATTTGATAGTGTCAAAAAAGAGATAATATTCCCGGCATGCTGGAAATGCTAGCTGTCTCCTTGATTGTGCTCTCAATCAAACTAGCAAACCATCCAATGGGTGGTGTCATAATGGATCACATGTGCAGCATCATGGCAGTTGCAGATTAAACAGAGGCTAAGATGTCAGCTTCCTTAGCTGAAAAAGATAGGAGAGTATACAACCACTTTAAGAAAGAATGACCTGGAGATAAAATAGAGACGTTCTCAGTTACCAAGTCCATATGTAGTAATTTGCTCAAATATTTAATTAGCAGTCTATCTTGCTGCCTTACTTGCAGCAACTCCCCAGCAACAGGATCACCAAATATTAATAATGACTTTCCTCCTTGGTTCCTCCTTCTACAGGAAACACCAGCAGATCAGTGAAACACCCCTTCCACTCCGTGTTTTTTCTACCAATCCAGAGTAGCACAATGTTTATGTCATTTTACCCTGACAAGATGGTCATTGGATCAGCAGTCCCCATTTAGATGCAGATCTGCCTTGATAAGTCTTGCCTTGGCCTTCTGCCTTGACCAGAGGGTCCCCGTTTCTTCATTCTAGGACAGGGGTCTCCACACTTTCTAAACATGGGGCCAGTTTACTGTCCTTCAGATTTTAAAGGGCCAGAGTGTCAATGGGAAAAGAACAATGCCCCATCTTTGGTGTCAATGGGAGGAATTATACCCTATTGTTGGTGTCATTGAGATAAATTGTGTCCCTTCATTGATGTCAGTGAGGGGGAAATAAGCCCCATTGTTGGCAACAGTGGATAAAATAGTGCCCCATGAATAAAAGCAAGCAAAGGGCCACATCTGGCTCCGGGCCACAGCTTGGAGACCACTGTTCTAGGATGTTGACCCCTATGAAGTAGTTGGGGGGGTAGACACTTTAAGCTTCTGGTTGGTAAGCTCTGTCCCCTTTTTTCCCCAACTGGGGGTTTGGAGAGGAGCCTATAGTGTATTTCAGGGTGTCTGGAACTGCATGCAGTCCCGAGGCTTGTCGCCCAAGCCTCAGTTTCAGGTAGAGAGATGTTACTTCCAGATGACACGTTTCCAGCCAAACCGAGACTCCTCCTCTGACCCGCTGTTGACTCACCGACACTCCCATTCACTTTAATGGGATGGCTGGTGATGCAGCAGTGACACAACAAAGTGAGGAGCGTGGCGGCAGCAGGTGAGTGGATGCCCGCTAAGAGGCGCTGCCATGATGGATCTGAAATGACAGGTGCTCTTTAAATGTAAGGAATTCTTGCTGTTAGTTAGAATCTTAAATATTTGCAAACAAAATGAAGGTTTTCTATTTAGAATAATAAGCTGTCAGGTTAGTAAAACCGCAATATCAGAACTGATTCAATCATACAGTTTGTAGTGTACATAGATTTACAGAACAATTGGATAAAGTAACATTCCTGAACTTTGTTTTATCTCATGGTTACTGTGACATTGTGTGAATGCATCAATGCAGTGCATGTTCTCTCTTGCAGAGCTTGGATTCATTGAATGAGTTTACCAAAAAATTTAAATATTGCAGAATATACAGCCTCATGCTACATAACTAAGCTCCATATCATGCTAAATAAACTAAATTATTAATGTATCTTAAATAGAAAGCTACCTTTACATAGATGTTTACTACAAAAGCATTTTATTAAAATACATTTGATAAAAATAAAAAAAATCCAATTTAAATAAAAAAAAAACTGATTTTTAAAAAAAAAAAAGATTTTTTTTTCATCCACCCTGGTCGTGCTGCAAACCCTCTAGTATTGTTATTATATTTAGTATTGTTATCAATGGTATTGTTGAAGTATAAGGAAATCGATTCAATTGATATCAAAGTCTAATAATAATTTCAGTACATTTCAATCATACCGTTGCAATGATAATGACTCATCCTTATTAATTTTTCTATAATTATATATTTAATATTATAAAAATATGAATAAGACTATTACTAACAATAATATATTATGTTGTAAAGCGCTGTGTAAATCTGCGCTATATAAATCATAATAATTTAACACAAAATGATATTATTGCTATGAAAGTAATTCTAAGAGATCACTATATTTTAAAAAATGTATATTTTTTTCATATAAAATTATATTATTGCTGTAAAAATAATACTAAGAGAACATTATATACAATAAACACATTGTTATTATTATTATCATCATTAGCATGAACACTGAGCAACCGCCCCATCTCCTCTAACTGCAATAAAGGCTCCTCCCACTTCCGTCCTGTGGCTTCGCACTTCCACTCTTTGCGTTTCACAGTCGCCCGGGCGCTTCCGGGTTTCCAGTCTCAAGCATTGGGAAGTCTCTGACAGAGCGGCGGCCATTTTGTTGTAGCGCGGATTTCTCCACTAGCCTCTAAAGGCCGAGCGAACCGAAGAGAACTTTTGCCCAGAGAAGGAGGTGTAACCCATTGTTTTGATGTAACGGTAAAAAAAAGTAATAAATATCGAAAATAACTGTTTTATGGTGTTGTCCTCTGCAGAGGGGGGCCGCCATTTTGTCGTGGCCCAAAAAGCAGAGGTTGCTTTAGGCGCTGGGGTGTAGGAGCTGCACAGGTTGGAGGTAATGTGTGAGCTCTGCATTGTTATGATTGGTCAGGGGGGTGCTGTGTGTCCCTGGAGTGTGTGTTGTGGACAGTTGAGCTCCACGTATGCTACAGGTTTAGGGTCCATTAAAAGTGGAGCTGTCACAGTCCTGGATCTTAGTACTATTGTTATCAGGACATGTTCTTTATGTCTGGGCTGGGATTGGGTGAGGCTGATCATCCTATGCAGCCAGGTCCTTCAACTTAAACTGGTATTCCAGACAAAACTGTTATATTTCGGGGTCAGTGGCCCTTGTTTGGTGTTTTGTGGCCCCTGGGATCCAACCTGACTTCCTGTCCTTTGTGAAAGTGCTGTACACAGGAGGTAAACCTCTCCAGCATCCGCCAAACCCCAAAACATGGTGTTGAGGTCATGCATGCATGTGGCCGGTGTCCTTATTTGCCTCTGGTGCTGTGCTCAGGGCGCATGTTTACATTGTAGCTGAGGTCCCTATCATTCTGTCAGCATGAGTGCCATGCTTTGGGAGCATGTGCAGTGCGGCTGGGGTCCTTAGCATTACTTTCTTGCTCAGGTGCTGTGCTTAGGACACGCATGCGCATTGTGGCCCAGGTCCTCAGCATTGGCTGTGCTCGAATGCTGTGCTTAGGACACGCATGCGCATTGTGGCCCAGGTCATCAGCATTGCCTGTGCTTGAATGCTGTGCTTAGGACACGCATGCGCATTGTGGCGCAGGTCCTCAGCATTGCCTGTGCTTGACTGCTGTGCTTAGGACACACATGCGCATTGTGGCCCAGGTCCTCAGCATTGGCTGTGCTTGAATGCTGTGCTTAGGACACGCATGCGCATTGTGGCCCAGGTCCTCAGCATTGGCTGTGCTTGAATGCTGTGCTTAGGACACGCATGCGCGTTGTGGCCCAGGTCCTCAGCATTGGGTGTACTCGAATGCTGTGCTTAGGACACGCAAGCGCGTTGTGGCCCAGGTACTCAGCATTGGGTGTACTCGAATGCTGTGCTTAGGACACGCAAGCGCGTTGTGGCCCAGGTACTCAGCATTGGCTGTGCTTGAATGCTGTGCTTAGGACACGCATGTGCGTTGTGGCCCAGGTCCTCAGCATTGGGTGCGCTCGAATGCTGTGCTTAGGACACGCACGCGCATTGTGGCCCAGGTCCTCAGCATTGGGTGTGCTCGAGTGCTGTGCTTAGGACACGCACGGCCATTGCGGCCCAGGTCCAAACATTGGGTGTGCTCAGGTGCTGTGCTAAAGGCGCGCATGCGCAATGTGGCTCAGATCCTTAACACTGGTGTGCTCAGGTGCTGTGCTTAGGGCACGCATTTGTGCATTGCGGCCCAGTTCCTTAGCATTAGGTGTGCTGTGCTGAGGGCACGCACGTGCATTGTGGCCCAGATCCTTAGCATTGGGTGTGCTTAGGTGCTGTGCTTAGGACACGCATGCCCATTGCGGCCCAGGTCCAAACATTGGGTGTGCTTAGGTGCTGTGCTGAAGGCGTGCATGCTCAATGTGGCTCAGATCCTTAACACTGGTGTGCTCAGGTGCTGTGCTTAGGGCACGCATATGTGCATTGCGGCCCAGGTCCTTAGCATTGGGTGTGCTGTGCTGAGGGCACGCACGTGCATTGTGGCCCAGATCCTTAGCATTGGGTGTGCTTAGGTGCTGTGTTTAGGACACGCATGCGCATTGTGGCCCAGGTCCTTAGCATCCAAGCACACGCATGAGCATTGTAACCCGGGTCCTTAGTGATGTGTTTGCTTGGGTGCTGTGCTTAAAGCGGAGTTCCACCCTAAAGTGGAACTTCCGCTGGTTGCATTCCTCCCCCCCTCAGGTGTCACATTTGGCACCTTTCGGGGGGGAGGGGGAAGAGGACACCTGTCTTTAGACAGGTGTCCTTTTCCACACTTCCGGGAGTTCTGGCCGGCGGACGCGGCCGCTGACATCAGAAGCCGGCTCCCTCCTCCCTGCTCGCTCTGCTTCTGGCCGCCTGGCCAGTAGCAGAGCGTGGCAGAGCTCGCGCATGCGCGGTAAGGTGCCCGGCGTGAAGCTGTACTGCTTACACGTCCGGGTTCCCTTACCCGCGATGGAAGCGGCTGCACCCGTCCCCCGATCCGAAGATCGGCGGCGGGTGCCGACATCGCTGGAGTCCAGGACAGGTAAGTGTCCTAATATTAAAAGTCAGCAGCTACTGTATGTGTAGCTGCTGACTTTTAATTTTTTTTTTTAGCCCGGACCTCCGCTTTAATGTAGGGCACGCATGCAGTGTGGCTTAGGCCTACAGTAATGAGCTTGCTTGGGTTCCATGTTTAGGGCACGCATACGCAGAGTGGGGGTCCTTATTATTGTAGCTGCTCGGTACCGTACTTAGGGCAATGCTCAGGCTTCTTTAGACTATTCCTCCATCTCCAGATCTGTACCTTCGGAGCTGGAGACAGTAAACAATGGACTACAAGTGGGGTGGTGTCACCGCACTTGTGCTCCATTCAGCGGTATGGATCCTTCTGCCATCATGGTACATGTGATCTATAGCCTTCTATTCATAGATCAGTTTGAATGGATGACGGGACTGTATAGGCTGAGCCATACACAACCACACTGAATTATGGGTGTAACATGAAACGTGGACTCAGCGTTTAACCTCGGGCAGTACACAGGTCCACTATAAAGCCCAACTCCGGAAATTAGAGAAAATCTACCTGTGCAGCTCATTCCATCTGGGGTTGCAAGGATATGGTGTAATACATACTTATTTATCACTGCAGAAGGGTCCCTTCGGTGCTGCGACTGGAACATTCCGTCTAGGGTGCTCCCAGCACAGTTGCACGTACAGTATAGAATTTATAGCCCTGCATTGTGTGCGATGACCTCAAGGGACCACCATTGGAGTGAGAGGATGAGTGCACCGGAGCCAGCTGGAGCAGGGATAAAGTAACACAGCCTCTTCATCTCCCTCTAGATCAGGTGTCTCCAAATGTTTCAGTATGAGGGCCACATTGTGTGTTTTCCAAATATGCAAAAAAAAAATCCCCATTAGAGTTCTCCCTTACATTAGGGTTCCCATCAGAGTTCCTCCTTACGTCAGGGTCCCCATCAAAGTCCCCCCTTACAGGGTGCAGGTCTGAGTTGGAGTGCCTTACCATAAGCAGCCTCTGCTGTCCTTAATCCTCAATCAGCATACATTGAGGGTATACAACTGACCCTAGATGTGGCTCCCAGGCTGTAGTTTGGAGACCCCTGCTCTAGATCTAACATGCACTTAACCCATGCAATGCTGGTGCAACCTCTCAGATTTTGTCTATTTCCCGAAGTTTGGCTTTAAGGTGTCTACAGACATTATAGATTGTTTGTTTGTTTCCAGGAATCTCCATAACTTCTGCTGCCTCTTCCAGGCAGAGCCTGCTTAGGTAGTAACATGTGATAGCCCTATCTCATTACATGAGCACCAAAGGTTCCTCCATCGTCCAGCTTCAATAACCAGCTAAGGGAACCCTATTACAGTCCATTTCAAACATTTAGATTTGGATAAAAACAGAAGTTTCAGTTGTTCATGATTGCAAGTATGTGTTGTAGTCACAAGGCAGGCCTGTAGATTACAGTCCTAGTTTAATCTGTTGACGTTGTAGAGCATGTTCACAGTTGCTAAGTCCATATAATCTTCATATCAAAGTTCAATTTACTTCTCTGCACAGGTATCATCATGACCAGTCCCTTCCAAAAGGAGCAAAGCTCATTGGACAAGGCCAGGAGTCACATGACTGAGAATATATTAAACCTCACATTGGAGATCATCTACCTGCTGACCGGAGAGGTGAGGAGGATTCTGGGAGGTCACATGACATCACTCTTATCTCTATTAATAAAACACAGACCTGACCTGAGAGGTGAAAAGGATTCTGGGAGGTCACATGACATCACTCTGATCTCTATTAATAAAACACAGACCTGACTGGAGAGGTAAGGAGGATTCTGAGAGGTCACATGACATCACTCTGATTTCTATTAATAAAACACAGACCTGACTGGAGAGGTGATGAGGATTCTGGGAGGTCACATGATATCGCTCTATTAATAAAACTTAGACTTGACCACAGAGGTGAGGAGGATTCTGGGAGATCACATGACACACAGACCTGTGAGAGGTGTATTGTATGAACGTGGAATGTTAATTATTCATAGAATAATATGAGGTTATCTTTTTCAAAGGACTATATATTAGTGAAAACATTTGGTGAGCTTGTGACACCCAGCAACCGCCCCCGTGTTGTAGAAGGATGGAGCCGGATCCACAGCCCCATCACAGTGCCTGCACTGCCCTCCCCGACACCTGAGAGGAACGACAAGAAGATTCTAGAAATCACCCAAAAGATCATTGAGCTGCTGACAGGAGAGGTGAGCGGTGGCGGGAATTCTGGGACATTATCCAGTAACAGACAAGGGATGTGTCTGGATGGTGACTATCATTGTGTGTGTCAGGTTCCTATAAGGTGTCAGGATGTCACTGTCTATTTCTCCATGGAGGAGTGGGAGTATTTAGAAGGACACAAGGATCTCTACAAGGACGTCATGATGGAGAACCGGCCGCCCCCCACATCACCGGGTAAGAGGAGACTTTAATTTCTTGTAAAGGAGAGAAGAGTATTGAGGAACCACCTAGATACACACATCCTCTGATATAAAGACATAGAAACAATGTAATCAGTCAGTGTGTGTGTTTCCTACAGATGGGTCCAGTAACAGAAATCCCCCAGAGAGATGTCCCCGTCCTCTGTATTCCCGGGACTCCACACAGGAACATCAGGAGATCCCTCAGAAGGATCACAGCATCACACAAGTTTATAAGGTAGGTCAAAGCCACATAATGATACCAAATCTGACTTGTATACAGTATACTGATATTCTCCTGCATAATTTTAAATAATTACCTCTTTAAAAAGCATCACCCATATTGCTTTATACCATATCTAGGATGAGAACATGTTTATTATTAAAGTTGAAGAAGATGAGAGGGATGATGAGCTGGATAAAGAGGAGGAAATCCCTCCAGAGATCAGCACAGGTGAGAAAACCACTAAATCCAGAAGAGAGTGCAAAATTCAGTCTATCTTTCTATCTACAGTATCTCACAAAAGTAATTACACCCCTCACATTTTTGTAAGTATTTTATTATATATTTTCATGTGACAACACTGAAGAAATGACACTTTGCTACAATGTAAAGTAGTGAGAGTACAGCTTGTATAACAGTGTAAATGTGCTGTCCCCTCAAAATAACTCAACACACAGCCATTAATGTCTAATGTTGGCAACAAAAGTGATTACACCCCTAAGTGAAAATGTCCAAATTGGACCCAAAGTGTCAATATTTTGTGTGGCCATCATTATTTTCCACCACTGCCTTCACCCTCTTGGGCATGGAGTTCACCAGAGCTTCACAGGTTGCCACTGGAGTCCTCTTCTACTCCTCCATGATGACATCACGGAGCTGGTGGATGTTAGGGACCTTCCGTTTGAGGATGCCCTACAGATGCTCAATAGGGTTTAGGTCTGGAGACATGCTTGGCCAGTCTATCACCTTTACCCTCAGCTTTTATAGCAAGGCAGTGGTCATCTGTGTGTTTGTGGTCATTATCATGTTGGAATACTGCCCTGCGGCCCAGTCTCCGAAAGGAGGGGGTCATGCTCTGCTTCAGTATGTCACAGCACAGAGCACTTCCCATTCATTCACTGTCCAGTGCAGCTGAGAAAGGAACTGCGGGATCTCAGTCTCAGATATTTTATCAAAGCCCCCCACTCCCAATGGGGCTGTTAAAAAAAAATGTAAAAAAAATACAAAAATAAAAGTGAAAAAAAATATAAAATAATAATAATAAAAAAAAAAAAAGCTACTGACCCATTCCACTACTCTACTGACACCAACCTCTACCCTACTGACGTGTCCACTGCTCTGCTAACACCGTCCACTATTCTACTGACCCCATTTTAACACATTTGTTTACAATAAGTGTGCGTTTTGTTTATTTATATATATATATATATATATATATATATATATATATATATATACACACACATACACACTGTGCAATAGGCTGCGCACACCTATGTTGTAGGTGTTCAGTAGGATTGAGGTCTGATCTTTGTGCAAGACCTTGAGGTCCTCCACACTGTACTGGTCAAACCATGTCACATCTATTTTAGAACAGAACCTTCCCCAAACTGTTGCCACAAGGCTTGAAGCACACAATGGCCGTACAAAGACATTTCAGAAAATATAGTGTACCTAATCTATATAATTTCTATGTCTTTTATTCTCTCCAGATGGTCACAACCTCAGGAATAAATACCCCGATTTCTCTCCAGGGGGTGACATAGATGAGGAAGTCACCGCTGAAGAAAACCGAATAGCCCTGCCCCACCTCCACACAATTCTCCACGGGCCTGATTTGTCTTCCAATTCTGATGTCTATAACTCCTCTCTCATAGGAGACGCAAGCTTAATTTCGCAGCAAAGAACTCACAATGGGAAAAAGCGGTACTCGTGTTCAGAGTGTGGGAAGTGCTTTGCACAAAAATCAGGCCTCGGCCGACATGAACGGAACCACAGGGGCAATTACGACTACACCTGCTCACACTGTGGGAAGAGCTTTACGCAAAAAGCCTACCTGGTGGTCCACGAGCGGATTCACACCAACGAGAAGCCGTTTTCCTGCTCTGTGTGTGGAAAATGTTTCAACCAGAAACCCAACCTCTTGATCCATGAGCGGATCCACTCGGACATTAAGCCGTATACTTGCTCTGCCTGCGGCAAATGCTTTAAATACAAGTCCAGCTTTACCTTGCATGAGAGGCTTCACACTGGGGACAAGCCCTTTTCCTGCCCCATCTGTGGTAAGCGGTTTTCCAAGAAGTCATCCCTTGTCTCGCACGAGAGGCGCCACATAGGCCAGAAGCCTTTGCTTTGACGTAGATTCCGTTGCTTCCTTTCGAAAGATGGACCCTTCCAAAAGCAGCCTGTCATTTCCACATGGCTGATAGCATTTTGAACTCTGCCAAGAACACCAGTGGCAACATCTCCAAGCTGTTGACTTCATCCCTGATTTATTCTCCATATTGCAGAAGAAAACAAGTGGGAGTCTGGATATAAGAAAGATGTGACTGAAAGCAGGGTGGAAACTAAATCTTGCCCGTGGAGTGTTCAAGAGCTGAAGAGTAATATAATCCACTAGTGCCCATCTAGAACTGATATGTCTTGGGTGGGGTTGGCTTTGAAAACGGGACATTTTTGTATGCAGAACAGCCAAATATGATTTTCCAAAAATTACATCCCCAAATTTTTTTTTTTTACAGAGTTCACAAGCTATCAAGAGCCAGGCATATAGCCATGCCTGCTCTGCAAGTCTCACAATGCCATGGAAGTTTTCCATGGTCTAACTCTTGACTTGGTCATGACTAGACTTGAGCAGTTTGATTATGACCATCCTGTTGGGTTTAATCGAAACCTAGTAACAGCCATAATCATGCCTCCTCTGCAAGTCTCAAGATATCATGTTTGCTTTCCATGATCTACTCTTGGATTGGTAGTGACTAGAATGGAGTAGTTTGGTGAGGACCATCCTGTTGGGTTTAATCAAAACCTAGTTACCAGCTCTAACCAGAATTGCTACCCACCAGCCATAAGCCTGGTTGGCTATTAGACTGGTCACATGATTATGACATCATTGCCTGCCTCGAACCACTCTAGCATCTTTCATTAGCTCTAGTTGATTGGCAGGGTCTGGTGGAGTAGACGGCAGAAGCAATAATTGGCTGTATAGCGTGAATTCAGCATTGCCTCTTTTTAAACCGATATCCTGTTTTTTAATAGGTCTGTAGCTGTGGGTTAAAGCGGAGCTAAACCCATTGATTTAACAGTTTCAAAACCGTTACTTTCCCAGCATGTGTTGGGAATGTAACTGTCACACTGGTTGTGCTTTTAACCAAACTGTCAAACCATCAAATGGCTGGAGTCACATATGCAGCATCATGGCAGTTGAAGATCAATCTGAGGCCAAGATGGCAGCTTCCTTGGCTGTAAACGATAGGAGATTTTAGTTCCGCTTTAAGGGCTCATTCACACTTGCTTCAAAATATGGCATTGGAAACGCTTTTTTAAAGCACTCTGAATGCAGATCAAAGCCCCTCTCACTAAATAAAATGGTTGCCATACAGTCCTGTTCACACTTTGTTTGCTTTGCTTCAAAAATTATACCCCATATTGCTTTCTTGGTGCTTCAAAAGGTCTCCAAAGCCTCCATAGAAATCTATAACAACGCTCACTTAAAACACCTGAAGCTTATGAGGGGCTTTTATGCAGCGTTAGCTTCACTTTGTTTTGGGGGTATTGCAGGTATGAGATATATTCCAGGAGGATGCACTGGGAATCTAATAAGCGATCTGGAAAGACGTCATCAGTGGTCACTTCCGGTTCATGTGTATATATTCTGATGATGTTTGGTGCAGACATCACACCTGGTGTGCAGTGAAGAACAGCAGGAAGGTGAGTGGGGTCTGGACTGGAGCAGAGCAACTAGGAGACGGCACACATGGTGTGCAACATGGGAATGCTATAGCAGAAGGTGAGCGGGGACCAGAGCAGGAAACCTTAGCAGATGTCACACGTGATGGGCAGGGCAGCGTGGGAGCAGTGGAGACCAGAGAGAGAGGAGAATCAGCAGAGCTGGGGGTTACTAAGTGGGGGATCAGCAGAGCTGGAGGCTATTACTGAGTGGGGGATCGGCAGAACTGGGGGTACTACTAAGTGAAGCATCAGGAGACCTGGGAATTACTACTGAGCAGGGATCTGCTCAATGTGGGTACTAATAAGCTGGAGATCTGCTGAACAGGGGTACTAATGAGTTGGGGATCTGCTGAGTGGGGGTACTACTGAGCCATGGTTCTACTGAGCCCCTTTAGAACAAATAGAAAATAAACACACAGGGCATTTGCCAAGCTTCATTAAGGCCTCATGCACACATGACTTTTAACCATGTCCAGCCTAAGAACAACATATGACGTCCTGGACTTTGAGTGGGGATATCTGAATGATGGGTGCAGCTGCAGGCATCATTCAGATATCATCTTTTTCGGCCACCGATTCTCTGCACCGTAAGAACAATTATAGTTTCAGTTCAGCCACGTGATCGTTCCTACAGGTTGCGGGAGAGGACCCCCCCCCCCCCCCCGCTGACCACCACCAGAAGTTAAGTATAGAGATTTCTGGTGACCAGATGGTCCACAATCATCTCTATGACCTTCGGAGGCCCGGGCGCAATGTTATGATGCCATGTCCAGGCCGGCGGAAGTAAACATTGCTCGGCTGGAAAGGCCGACACCGTTTTATTTATTTTTTTAGCCTAGAGGAGACAGACCCCACATCTCTCCATAAAGAGGACCTGTCACGCACCATTCCTATTATGATGTTTACACTCCTTGTAATAGGAATAAAAAAAAATTAAGAAAAAGCGTACAAATAAAAAAAAGAAAGTGAAATAAACAAACAAAAAATTTAAAGCGCCCCCGTCCCCGCGAGCTCGCGCACAGGAAAAGCATACGTTAGTTGCTCCCACATATGTAAACGGCGTATAAACCAAACGTGAGGTATCGCCATGAGCGTTAGAGCAAGCGCAACAATTCTAGCCCAAGACCTCCTGTGTAACTCTAAACTGGTAACCTGTAAAAAAAATTAAAGCGTCACCTATGGAGATTTTAAAGTACCAAAGTTTGGCGTCATTCCACAAGTGTGCTCAATTTTAAAGCCTGACATGTTGGGCATCTATTTACTCAGTGTAACATCATCTTTCACATTATAAAAAAGAATTGGGCTAACTTTACTGTTTTGTTTTTCTTTAATTCATGAAACCGTTTTTTTTCCCAAAAAAAAAAGCGTTTGAAAAATTGCTGCGCATATACTGTGTGACGTAAAAAGTTGCAACAACCGCTATTTTATTCTCTAGGGTCTCTGCTTAAAAGATATATAATGTTTGGGGATTCTGAGTAATTTTCTAGCAAAAAAATGATTTTTACATGTAGGAGTGCCAGAATTGGCCGGGTATGAAAGTGGTTAAAAACGCCAGTGCTGCTGCCAGAAAAAAGCAGCATTAAAAACACGCAATTAGCTGCTTTTCTGAATAACATTAATGGCCGTTTTTTTTGGGGGGGGGGGGGTTTGCATTATTTGCCTTTTTTCCAGTAAAAACATTCCCCTCTATAATGTAAAAACAGGGCTAAACACGGCTAACAGCTTGTTACAATGTTTAGCAGCATTTTTGGCCATTTTTTGTCTTTTTAGCTCAACAGCCCCTGCTCCTGGAAACACAGGCTGTCGTCTTTTTTTTTTTTTTTCTCCTTCCCCTAAACGCTTATGCCTCCAAACGCCTCTCACAGTTTATGTGTGCATGAACACAAAGGCTAACTTGGAGGGGCTTTTAGAGGCAGTTAAAAAAAAAAAAAAAAAAAACATCAGACGCCCCTAACAGCAGCTGTAAAAATGTCCTGTGTGCATGAGGCCTAAAGCTTCAAAAAAGCATCACTGAAGCATCAAAAAAGCATGTTAAAGCGGTAGGCTCTTTAATGTGTGTTAAAGTTGAAGCAAGTGTAAATGAGCCTTAAGAGTGGAGAGACTTCTCCTGAGGTCTGATAGCTTACTGTTCCATCAGCTGCTTGACCTCATCTTTTCTTCCAGTTCCTGAGTGTGCATAATAGCAGAGTTCCATCGATGTTTACATTCCCTTCAATTACAGGGCTCTGCTATTTGAAACTACTGTGCGCATTTAGGAGCTGGGTGACAGTGGAGGTCTAGGCTCTTTCTGTTACATCAGGTAATACATGCCGCCTCCGGAGTGTGCACAGTTACTTTGTGGGAGTTACTTTGGAGTTGCAAGACAGTATAGGGGGATTTGCTAAAGCTAACTTTAGCTTGTTAAATTAGGCTTTGACAAAAAGCCTGGAAGGTGATTGGTTTCTATGCAGAGCTGAACCAGATTTTGCACTCTCCAGTTTTAGTAAATCTCCCCCTATGTGTTCTCAGCATGGGGGAACTGTCAGACCTCAGAGAGTGCTGGCTCTCAGCTGGGTTTAAATGGACCTGTCATGAGACAAATATGGAGGTGCTGACAGCCTTTGGTTAATTGTTCAGATTCTTGCACCAGCCTAGTGGTGACTAGTTCCTTTAAGCAGCAAGCCATGTTATGGTTTTGAGGCTGGACTCCACTCCGGGACCACACTTTGTCTGAAACAAGGGTCTTCTGCCATTTGTAGAGGGCCTACAGGGAGATAGTGATGTCCCTTCTGTGTACAAAACCAGAGGTGACATCACACTACAGCTTCTGTTCCAAGCCAGAACTGCTGCACCGGTACCGCAGGGGCGGGGCAAGTAGCATAGTATCCTCCCCTGGCTTGCTTGGCTCCAGCCCTCCTATGAGTGGCAGGTTGGGGGGCTATTACTGTTATAGTGTCAACCCACCAACTATCCATGAAAATTTCATAATACAAAATTATAATAATGAACACATTTTGTAATAAAAATGTAACAAAAAAAATTCTCCGGTCTGTGTGGTTTTTATCGGGTGCAATGTTTGGAAGGACATAACCAATATTTTGGAATGAAAACAGTGAATGAGAATTGTTTCCAGTAGCCCCCTGCTTTTGCAAGTTCAGGATGGAGGCTAATCATTGCATACAGTTCAATTCCACTGAGGGACCCCCAAAAGAAACCTCCCCTTAGCTGGAGGAAAGGTTCTACTACATTCAGTGCAGAGAGGGCAGTTTACCCACATGGTGTGCTTTGCTAGCAAAGGAATCACAGACAATCAAACATCTATAATTTATTGATTGATAAGGGAATTGCAAGGGGGGCGGGTCATTGAGTCTGAGTGTAGTTTGTAGAGGGGGAAGCATTTCTGATTTATCAAATAAGCTTTAACCCCTTTAATATGTGCAATATGCTGAGTATTGTGTCAGCGTAACCCTTTCAGACATTTAGAACCAACCTGTCCAACGCGTTTCACCACGCCTGGCCTGACCACACTGACTTTCTTTATCCTTGTGCACAAAGGTGGTGAAACGCATCAAGAGGCTGGTTTTGGGTTGGAGACATCACTGTATGCGCTAAAAGTACTGATTATTACAAATACCACAAGAAGAGCTAATTGGAGTGCAGCTGATTTTCCTTTCCTATTTTCAATGAAGAGTGAAGGTGGACTGTGGTGGCCGACACCTGGGTTCTCCATGTGCAAGAGAGGCCAGTTTTGAGTGGAGCTATGGATTTGTGTTTCCTTTCAGGCCTTTACCTCTCCAAAAGATCACAATACTCCTTTTGACAATGCCTTCATCTGCTTTTATCTCCAGAAGACAAGCACCACCATTGTTCAGGCATCATCCAGGGTCACCATCTACTTCTTGGACTGAGATGCCAGCTCAGAGATGACACAGTCATGCAAATAGTTCAGCCTCTCACCTTGCGACTTGCTACAAAGTTGCATGGGTACTCAACCAGTGGCCCTCCAGCTGTTGCAGAACTACAAGTCCTGTCATGCCTCAGCCTTTGGGAGCCATGCTTGTAACAGCCTTGCAATGCATCATGGAACTTGTAGTTTTGTCGCAGCTGGAGGGCCACAGGGTGAGCACTCATGATGTACAGTCTGATCACTGGGGGAGAGGAGACTGAGAAAAGGCTTCCTCCTACCTGCAGCAAACAGATGATGTAATCTCAGCCTAGGCAAAGGCACTGGCTGTAGCTATGGATGGCTTTTTATTAATAAAGGGTGACATTTTTTTAAGAAATTATACTGTTGCTGTAGAAAAGGACATATCAGGAATGTATCTATACAAATGTGTAAGGTGCATTTTAGGTGGTCCCACTTAGGTGATGTTTTCTGCATAGCAGCTACAGGAAATTACCTTTGACGCAGTCCCTGAGCCCCCCATTGGACCCCTGAGAAATTCTCTATCCTTATGGGTATGTGGAAGCATGTACCTCTCTCCCTTTCCTCCAATATTCCATATTGTGCTGTATGGGTGGCGAGGCAAGGGTGCTGTCACATGGGGAGCAGGGGGTGGGTCTTTACCCTCTGTAAGCTCCAAGTTATCCTATCCTAGGTCTGGTGTTTTTATATGGCTCCCAGCAGGCGGTGAGTGAAGTACCAGCAGCCGAGGGGTCATGTAACATCCAATCAAAGCATTTTAATATTTGCAGGACTCCTCCCAAGAGCCAACCCACCAGAACTGAGAGCTCTTGGGAGAAGCACTGAGGCAGGGCGCTGTATTGTTTTCAGGAAGTAATGTACAGCACCCTGCCAGCCATGATCTGCCTGCATTGCATAAAAAAAGCACAGAGACCCAGTGATGACATGACTGGGTGTAAAATAAGGTATGTAATGAAAACAGGTTTTGAGGCGTAAAGTTTATTATCTGCAGATGTTCTATATAGGGTGTTAATACATTTTATGTCAGACCCTTACCTGCTTCTGTAGATAGTGTCATAGTTATAGTGTTGAAATCCTTCAAAATGTGGGCTAAACAGAAGGTCCTGCCATTACTTCAATCACCAATCACAGTGTTGACTTCAGAAACAGGATCCCCCCAACAGTCCTATAGACTGCTGGTGTAGTAAACCTAAGGATGTTGAGGAGGGATGCCACAAGGCTGCACCTTGAGTCCTGTGCAGACTGCTAGTGGAGAGGAAGTAACTTGGTTACAGAAGCAGGGGGACGAATATTCATACAAGTCCTGCCCCAGAAACAAGTCTGCATTGATAGCTAAATTTGAAAAGAAAGTTCCCGACCTTTAACTCGTGCCTCCGCTCCGCCCATACAAGGCTTTCCCTGTGTGCACCCTGGCATGCTTAATGAGTGACGTTTTGTAGTTGTAGCTGCGGCCGCAGTCAGTGCAGACGTACTGCGCTCCCATGTGGACCAGCTTGTGTTTAATCAGGGTGGAGCTGTCTGAGAAGCACTTCCCGCACTGTTCACACAGGTACGGCTTTTGCCCGGTGTGGACCCTGCCATGCCTCACCAGCTTGCCCTTCTCTGCGAAGCGCTTGCCGCACTCCGAGCACTGGAATGGTCTCTCGCCAGTGTGAGTCCGTTGGTGTACGACCAGCTGGCGCTTCCTCAGGAAGCACTTGCCACATTCGGTGCACTCAAAGGGCTTTTCTGAGGTGTGGATCTTCATGTGCGCCACTAGATTGCAACTCCAGACAAACGACTTGCTGCACACTGAGCACTGAAATGGGTTCTTCTTAGCGGTCTGCTTGCCGGCCTTCAATTTGGAGTCTGACAGGTTTGGGTCTCCTCCAAACGTCTTGTTGGGCGTCTTCCTGGTGTGGACACGCTGGCTTGCGTACACACCACCTCCATCGTCTGTGTGATTGTAAATAGATCAAGTGTTAGAAACAGGTCCATCAAAATCTACCAATCAATCAACTGGTCATGTGACTAGTAGATCAAGTCCCTGCTGTGCTGACCCTCCATCAGATGTTCTCCCACATATGTAGAGTTGCATAGGGAAGCAGCAGTGAGGCATAGCTAACTATTCTGCCGTCACATACTGTACAATGCCTGGGATGGATGCGAGAGGTGAATGGGTGGGGAGCCACATGTCAGATAGCAATGTCTCATTGCCGCTATGCATATAGGGTGAAGGAAGAGGAAAGTCTCTGACAGAGGACATATTGGTGGCAATGGGGTAAGAACATGAATGCACTGGGGGTAGTTTGTTCGACTCTTGGGCAGTTCAGCAGAGACCGGCCGAGAATCGAACCATCTATGGGCAGGCTGAGTGTACCCGCCTCCCTGTGCCGCTATGCATACAGGGTGAAGGAAGAAGAAAGCCTCTGACAGAGGTCATATTTTTTTTTTTTTAAAGATAATTTTTATTGATTATAAAGACATACAAACATACACAAACCAATAACAAACCTTCGGGCATCCCACCCGATAATGATATTCACGGTATTAACAGAGTATTTCTTAAGTACAGCTACTGCCAAGATTATTCAGGTAAATTTTAAATTAAGCGTTACATGTTTCTACAGATATAATGTATAACGTATTGAGATTTATGATATGCCTAATGGGTCGATGGTGCTCCGAGGCAGACCAAGCGGCACCGCTCTCTATGGCAGGGTAGGGCATAACGTAAGAGGGCTAGCTAGCCATCCGCCCCAGATCTTGTGGAATCTCTTACTCCGTTTTCGGAGATCAAGAGTGATTTTGTATAGGGGTAATGCTTCGTTCACCAATTTCAGCCAAATGTTTTTATTTAGTGTTTGCGAGCTCTTCCATGTCAGTAGGAGGGACTTCTTCGCATAAAAGAATAAAATTCGAAGGAGTCTCTTTGCTGAGGAAGATAAGGACAGATCCCCAAATATCCCCAGAAGACAATTCTTGGGGTTAATGATATTGGGTAGGCCCAATGCTGCTGAGATGAACGAACCAACTTCTCTCCAGAAATGTTGTACTATTGGACATGTCCAAAAGCAGTGCAAAAAGTCTGCCTGTTGGCCACATCCCCTGAAGCATGTGTCCGTGGCTGACAGTCCCATTTTACGGAGTCTATGTGGGGTAAGATGAGATTGGTGAAATATTTTAATTTGAATCACTTGTTCTTTAGATGAGATTACCGATGACTTGAAGGTGTCAGAAAATTCTGACCAATCCTCCTCTGTAATTTGTATATCCATATTCGACCATTTGGTTTGAGCCATACGAAATCTGGGGTTGATGTCTGAAACTAAGGCCATATAGTAAGTTGAAATAAGTTTGGTATCGGCTGGATCTCTGAGCAGTTTTTCTAGGGGAGGTATGTGAGGTATGCTGTCCAAGTTACCAAATTGTGCCCTAATGGCATGTCTTAGCTGATAATAAAAGAATAGATAGAAATTTGGAAGATCAAACTCCTGTTGGAGTTGTCGGAAAGGTTTAAGACCCCCGTCATCTATAATGTGACACAAGTACTTAACTCCTTTCGATATCCATCTTACAGGGTCAGGTATAGACTCTAATTCTCCCAGAATACCGTTGTACCATAGGGGCATGTTCGATGACGCGCCCCACGTTTCCCGAGCAAATTTGGTTTTAATCGTCCGGAATAGAGAGAGGGACATGTGAATCACAGCCGTCCCTGGTCTATCTGGGACGCGGTTTCTATAAATCACGTTATGGAGTGTTTCCATGGATGAGACAATAGCCACCTCTGTACTAGTACAAGCATTATTATCGCTTGGGTGCAACCAGTCGTGTATGTACACCAATTGAGAGGCTAAGTAATACAAATAGAAGTTAGGGAAGCCTTGGCCAGCCAGTTGGGGGGGGGGGGTCGTAGTGTCTCAAGGGCTAATCTTGGGGGTCCACCCCGCCAAAGGAATGTTGTACATATAGAGTCAATGCGTTTAAAGACGGATTTGGGGACCCTACTTGGTGCATTGGCCAGGACATTGACAGAGGTCATATTGGTGGCACTGGGGTAAGATGATGATGATGATGAATGCACTTGAGGTATTTACTAAAGCTGGCCATAGTTGGCTTGAATCTGGGCCAGTTCAGCAGGGACTGGCCAATGTTTGAACCATCTATAGGCAGGCTGATTGTACCCGCTTCCCTGCGCCCCTATGCATAAAGTGTGAATAAAGAAGAAAGCCTCTGCCAAAGGTCATATTGGTGGCACTGGGGTAAGAGGATGAATGCATTGGAGGTACTTACTAAAGCCAGCCATAGTTGGTTCAAGTCTTGGCTAGTTCAGCAGGGACTGGCCGAGATTCTAACCATCTACGGGCATGTTGATTGTATTCGCTTCCCTGCACCGCTATGCATACAGGGTGAAGGAAGAAGAAAGCCTCTGCCAAAGGTAATGTTGGTGGCACTGGGGTAAGAGGATGAATGCATTGGAGGTACTTACTAAAGCCGGCCATTGTTGGTTTGAACTGGCTGAGAGTCGAACCATCTATAGGCAGGCTGATTGTACCCACTTCCCTGTGCCGCTCTTTATACAGGGTGAAGGAGAGAGCCTCTGACAGAGAACATATTGGTAGCACTGGGGAAAGAGGATGAATGCATTGGAGGTATTTACTAAAGCCGGCCATAGTTGGTTCAAATCTCGACCAGTTGATCAGGGACTGGCTGAGATTCAAACCATCTATGGGCAGACTGATTGTACCCAATTCCCTGCGCTGCAATGCAAACAGGGTGAAGGAAGAAGAAAGCCTCTGGCAGAGGACATATTGGTGGCACTAGGGTAAGAGGATTAATGCACTGGAGTTACTTACTAAAGCTGGCCATACAATAGCCCCATGGGAGGGCTTCTCCCAATACTGACTGTCGATGCTCCCTATTATGGTGCTGCTCATCAGAGTATAAGGCAGGCCATAGATTATGCGATTTTCTTTCCTGCAACCCAAGAAAATTGCATAATCTATGGCCTGCCTTATACTCTGATGAGCAGCACCATAATAGGGAGCAGTTTAGTGGAGACACAGCAGTAAAGGGAAGCATTCAAATGGAAGCATTGCAATGCGGGGCTCATGGACCACAATAAGAGTGGATGTTACTGGGGCTTCCAACTGACCATCAGTGTACGGAGACTGGAGGTTTCAGGGGTAGGCAACCTCAGAGAGGTGGAGACTTTCTTTAAAAACATAGAAGTGACCAAAAATTACCAGTCTCCAACTCTCTGGGGTTGCCTATCTCTCAAACAGAAAGGAGAATCTGAGACTCTCCTCTGGATTTAGTGTTTATTCCTCACCTGTGCTGATCTCTGGAGGGATTTCCTTCCTCTTCTCCTCATCATCGTCAGGTTCAACTTTAACGACAATCAGGTCCTTACCCTGGATAAAACAGAAAGCTGTTTTACCCCTTTCGCTGCCAGAGACGTTTTTTGCGTGTTTTTGCACGTTTAAAAAATCATTTTAGGCCTGAAGATTATATAAACCCTCAAAACATGATATTTTTTCTGAAAGCAGACACGCTTAAAAAAAAAAAAAAAAATAGTGGTAACGCCAATTGTTTTATTTTACATAATATTACCACAAAGGTCTAGGAAATGCAAACTTTCAGTAAAAAATACACTAAAGTTCATTTTAGGGCACAAAAACGCAATACATTATCCAATTTTTCAGTAAGTAGATACCAAACAAGTCAAACCTTAAATTTGTGTGCGCACGTAAAATAGCAACAAACTTCAGTACCCTATATTTTTCATAGCTGACGCTTTAAAAGCCCCCTATAGCTCATCTGTTTAGTGTAACGGAGGAGATCTGGTGCTAGAAATGAGTCATGATTAAGGCTGTTTTAAGCTGAAACATGTTTACTTTCTGTACTGTTTATACCACTTTACAATGAAACGCCACGCAATACTGTTATTTACTTTGGTGCCAGCTCTTCTCCTGTACTAGACGCGTTGGTGGCTCTTAGCAATCCTCGTCTGAGCACCAGTAATTTTAGCAGTGGAGGATACCAGGGGAGGTAGTAGCATTGTACCTTTGCTGTGCTGGTGCTAGAAATATTGCTCTCACTTAGGCGTGTGCAGTGCTATGTAACATATATCGCAATCAATGTTTTCGTGTGTGTGGGCGCCCCCCGATGGTGGGGGCTCAAAAATTTTGGGGGAGAGGAATTAAAGCGGAGGCCCGAGGGAAAAAAAAAAAATTAAAATCACAGCTACACATACAGTAGCTGCTGACTTTTAATAATAGGACACTTACCTGTCCTGGAGTCCAGCGATGTCTGCATCCACCGCCGATCTTCGGATTGGGGGACGGGTGCAGCCGCCTCCATTGCGGGTAAGGGAACCCGGACGTGTAGCGTTACAGCTGCACGCCGGGCACCTTACTGCGCATGCGCAAGGCTCTACCGCGCTCTGCTATTGGCCAGGCGGGCAGTAGCAGAGTGAACAGGGAGGAGGGAGCAGGGCTGCTGACGTCAGCGGCCGCGGCAGCCGGCCAGAGCTCCCGGATGTGTGGGAAAGGACACCTGTCTAAAGACAGGTGTCCTCTTCCCCCTCCCCACCGAAAGGTGCCAAATGTGACACCTGAGGGGGGGAAGGAATCCAACCAGCGGAAGCTCCACTTTTGGGTGGAACTCCGCTTTATTGCGCTTTAGTGTTGATGGAAAAATTGCATATTTCATATTTCCTAATTTAAGTTGTCTCGCAATATCCAAGCAAGAAAGCCTCCAATATCCTGGTTACCTTTGTTGACTTCATACCAAAGGAATGTCATTGCAAACTGACCAAGTCCTTAAAAGGTCATATTGCTTGCAAGGGGAGTTGGCCATTTCCTTACATACAAGTCCTATATACTACAGCTATAACGTATATTCAGTCTCGACTCAGAGCTTCGTATCATGCATGCGTCTGTGATAGGGTAGCCACCTCATCCCTTTAAACCTGAACGCATGTTAATTACACAGGTTCTATGGCTGATTAAGGTGGTAATTAAATTCTCTTGGTGCCTTATCTGCATTAAATTAACGCAGACCCTGTGCAATTTATATGTGTTTGGGTTTAAAGGAATGAGGTGGCAACCCTAAATTGTGATCATCTGTGCCACGCCGCTTAAGTGGGTGGGACTCCGTGGCAAAACAGCATTTTTGGTTAAGTATTTCTGTTATGTTTTCTAATATTATTACATTTGTTATCAGTATCTATCATTACCTGATTAAATGTTATGCCTACAATTGGTTTTGTGATCTCTCTTTGCACATCTTGAATACAACCCCAAAAATGTAAACTATCACGTAACCATGATAAAACAGGGATAACTTTATTATTTTACAATTTCATTTTTTTTTTCATCACATAGGGCCAAAAAGTCCCCTATGTGATCATTTTTTGGTGAAAGGTTCTTTTTAAGGAGACATACTGGGTCTAAAAGAGCCTTCTGCTTGCAGGGTCTTTAGCAACCTCATTTTACTTACGTGGTAATTCTGTGAGAGGTTGTGATGTTCCTGTGTGGAGTCCCGGGAATACAGAGGAGGGGGACATCTCTCTGGGGGATTTCTGTTGCTGGATCTAACTGTGAACATACAAATACCCCTATTTAAAAAATTTAACTGTACTGTTTCTTAGACATCCGTACAGAATTCAGAATATCATCCAGCCCATGTAATCTGGATTACCAAAGACAGAAATGTATGGAGCCGGGCAGTGAGTGAAGCAAGTTCCCCCACCAAGGAGAATCTGGGGCTGATTTCTGGATTTAGTGTTTGTTCCTCACCTGTGCTGATCTCTGGAGGAACTTCCTCCTCCTTACACCATCTTACACTCTTCCTATGTTCCTCTTCGTTACCCGTATCTTCGATTTTAACGACAATCAGGCCATCACCCTGGATAAAATGTAAAGTACTTTCAAAAACACTCCGATCAAAATTGGTAAACTACGTAGAGCGCATAGTCTACCCCCCCCCCCCCCCCCGAACACCAAATTCAGCCAAAGAGAGAAGTGCAGCAACAAGTCGCCTTACTGCCTAAGAAGCTCCTTGATTACCATCTGCTGAAACATTAAATAGCAGGTCAGATATTCCCAGCCCTGCCCACTGTACGATCCTTGTCATCTCTTGTGCAGAGGGCAGAGTCATGTGGCCTCAACAAGCAAACCCACTGAGAAGTATATAGATGAACTTTATGGATTATATAAATGTTATATGAAAGATAATTAAGAGTAACTTCATCAACGAGAAACATTTCCTTGACAGAAATGGCAAATCACTGACTGAATTTACTTCCAATCTGGATGTGATTTTAGAGTCTGATTCAGGAACCTTTACCAAACCATTTTAAGGCACCTCCTCTGTAAATTTAGTTGGATGAAATGTAATTAGTGGTACCTGATCCTCCTGAGGGATCCCCTTATCCTCCTGTGTGGAGTCCCGGGAATACAGAGGACGGGGACATCTCTCTGGGGGATTTCTGTTACTGGATCCATCTGTAGGAAACACACACACTGACTGAATACATTGTTTCTATGTCTTTATATCAGAGGATGTGTGCATCTAGGTGGATCTTCAATACTCTTCTCTCCTTTACAAGTAATTAAAGTCTCCTCTTACCTAGTGATGTGAGGGGCGGCCGGTTCTCCATCATGACGTCCTTGTAGAGATCCTTGTGTCCTTCTATATACTCCCACTCCTCCATGGAGAAATAGACAGTGACATCCTGACACCTTATAGGAACCTGATACACACAATGATAGTCACCATCCAGACACATCCCTTGTCTGTTACTGGATAATGTCCCAGAATTCCCAGCACCACTCACCTCTCCTGTCAGCAGCTCAATGATCTTCTGGGTGACTTCTAGAATTTTACTATCTTTGTTTCTCTCAGGTGTCAGGGAGGAAGGTGGAGACACCTTGATATCATCCAGATTCTTTATTGGTTCATAATTCTACATAAGATATTACAATAATTATTGCCACATCATTTACTAAACGTGATTTAACAAACATCTTATGTGACCTTCCAGAATCCTCCTCACCTCTCCGGTCAGGTCTGTGTTTTATTAATAGAGATAAGAGTGATGTCATGTGACCTCCCAGAATCCTCCTCACCTCTCCTGTCAGGTCTGTGTTTTATTAATAGAGATAAGAGTGATGTCATGTGACCTCCCAGAATCCTCACCTCTCCGGTCAGGTCTGTGTTTTATTAATAGAGATAAGGATGACGTCATGTGACCTCCCAGAATCCTCCTCACCTCTCCTGTCAGGTCTGTTTTATTATTAGACATAAGAGTGATGTCATGTGACCTCCCAGAATCCTCCTCACCTCTCCAGTCAGCTCTGTTTTAGTAATAGAGATAAGAGAGATGTCATGTGACCTCCCAGAATTCTTGTCACCTCTGCGGTCAGGTCTGTGTTTTATTAATAGAGATAAGAGTGAGGTCATGTAACCTCCCAGAATCCTCCTCACCTCTACGGTCAGGTCTAAATTTTATTAATAGAGATAAGAGTGATGTCATGTGACCTCCCAGAAACCTCCTCACCTCTCCGGTCAGGTCTGAGTTTTATTAATAGAGATAAGAATGACATCATGTTACCTCCCAGAATCCTCCTCACCTCTCCAGTCAGCTCTGTTTTAGTAATAGAGATACGAGAGATGTCATGTGACCTCCCAGAATCCTCCTCACCTCTGCGGTCAGGTCTGTGTTTTATTAATAGAGATAAGAGTGATGTCATGTGACCTCCCAGAAACCTCCTCACCTTTGCGGTCAGGTCTGTGTTTTATTAATAGAGATAAAAGTGATGTCATGTGACCTCCCAGAATCCTCCTCACCTCTACGGTCAGGTCTGTGTTTTCTTAATAGAGATAAGAGTGATATCATGTGACCATCCAGAATCCTCCTCACCTCTCTGGTCAGGTCTGTGTTTTATTAATAGAGATAAGATAGATGTCATGTGACCTCCCAAAATCCTCCTCACCTCCGCGGTCAGGTCTGTGTTTTATTAATAGAGATAAGAGTGATGTAATGTGACCTCCCAGAATCCTCCTCACCTTTCCGGTCAGGTCTGTGTTTTATTAATAGAGATAAGAATGACGTCATGTGACCTCCCAGAATCCTCCTCACCTCTCCAGTCAGCTCTGTTTTAGTAATAGAGATAAGAGTGATGTCATGTGACCTCCCAGAATCTTTCTCACCTCTCCGGTCAGGTCTGTGTTTTATTAATAGAGATAAGAATGACGTCATGTGACCTCCCAGAATCCTCCTCACCTCTCCAGTCAGCTCTGTTTTAGTAATAGAGATAAGAGAGATTTCATGTGACCTCCCAGAATCCTCCTCACCTCTGCGGTCAGGTCTGTGTTTTTTTAATAGAGATAAGAGTGATGTCATGTGACCTCCCAGAATCCTCCTCACCTCTCCGGTCAGGTCTGTGTTTTATTAATAGAGATAAGAGGGATGTCATGTGACCTCCCAGAATCCTCCTCACCTCTCCAGTCAGCTTTGTTTTAGTAATAGAGATAAGAGAGATGTCATGTGACCTCCCAGAATCCTCCTCACCTCTCCGGTCAGGTCTATGTTTTATTAATAGAGATAAGAGTGATGTCATGTGACCTCCCAGAATCCTCCTCACCTCTCCGGTCAGGTCTGAGTTTTATTAATAGAGATAAGAATGACGTCATGTGACCTCCCAGAATGCTCCTCACCTCTCCAGTCAGCTCTGTTTTAGTAATAGAGATAAGAGAGATGTCATGTGACCTCCCAGAATCCTCCTTACCTCTCCGGTCAGGTCTATGTTTTATTAATAGAGATAAGAGTGACGTCATGTGACCTCCCAGAATCCTCCTCACTTTTCCAGTCAGGTCTGTGTTTTATTAATAGACATAAGAGTGATGTCATGTGACCTCCCAGAATCCTCCTCACCTCTCCGGTCAGGTCTGTGTTTTATTAATAGAGATAAGAGAGATGTCATGTGACCTCCCAGAAACCTCCTCACCTCTCCAGTCAGGTCTGAGTTTTATTAATAGAGATAAGAATGACGTCATGTGACCTCCCAGAATCCTCCTCACCTCTCCAGTCAGCTCTGTTTTAGTAATAGAGATAAGAGAGATGTCATGTGACCTCCCAGCAGTGTTGCCAACCTCCCGCAGCATTTTTTACTGGCAAATCATGGAAAATCTTACTGGCAGAGCACATTTTTTACTGGCAACCTGAAAAATAACTGAACTCCTATTAAAAACTAAGACAATTGATATTTAAGCACAACATGGAAACACTGACAATACCCATATCAAGTAGTTTGCCCAGTTTACACTTAAAGGGTCAGCACAGCATGACAAATTATCAGACCCTGATATTTATAGACAGTTCTAAAAATCACTGATTTTTACAAACTGTCAGTAAATTTACTGGCGGTTGGCAACACTGGCTCCCAGAATCCTCCTCACCTCTGCGGTCAGGTCTGTGTTTTATAAATAGAGCTAAAAGTGATGTCAGGTGACCTTCCAGAATCCTCCTCACCTCTGCGATCAGGTCTGTGTTTTTATTAGTAGAGATAAGAGAGATGTCATGTGACCTCCCAGAATCCTCCTCACCTCTCCGGTCAGCAGGTAGATGATCTCCAGGGCGAGCTGTAATATTCTTTTGGTCATGCTCCTCCTCTTTTTCCCCATCCTCAGTGATGACTCTGGGAACAGACTCCTCGTGGGAGGGACCAACTATAATACATTTCTGCAATAATAGTAAAGTTATACATTTAGTAAAATGCCTGCTAGTATCATATGATCTCTCTGTTGCCATGAGATGACAGCAGACCTTCAGCAGCCGTGTGGACTGACATCATCATAATAATAATAATAATAATAATAATAATAGGCGTGTAATGAGGGCTGAACTATGCAGAAACAGACGACTGCAAGGTCCGCCCCCAATCTGATCAGAGCCCCACCCCCTGTAGGGACAAATAAAAGGGACAATTTTACAAATAATACAAAATAATAAAAGTATTTTAACCAAAAACGTATATATTATAAATAATATGTATAAAACAGATGAATTATAATTAATAACAGTGATAATAGTAGAACCCAAGCCCCAGTAATAATAATGAATAGAATATGGTCACTGTCATACATTGTTAGCTGTAACCAGCTGCCTGTCTCCCCACTATCATCATTATTCTCCAGCACCGGAAACTTCCTCTCACTTCCGCCCTGTGGCTCCAGCACTTCCGCAATGTGCGTTCCACGGCCTCAGTTTTAGCGTCGGCCATTTTTTTGTAGCTCGTGCTTACCAACCAGCCCCTTTTATAGAAGGAAACAGAGGGGGGGAAAACATTCACGTAGGGCAAATGGCGTCGGCTAGCGCTGCGTCGTAACAGGGAGATTGAATAAACATCTGAAATAACGTATATATGTTGTGCTGTCCTTTGAACAGGAGGCCGCCATTTTGTCGTGGCCAGAAGGCAGCGGAAGCTCCAGGCGTAAAGCCCTCCTGGGGTGCTGCTCAGGTTGGAGGTAATGTGTGATCTGTGCATTGTTATGATTGGTCAGGGGGGATGCTCTGTGTCCTACTGTCCCTGGAGGGTTAATAATGGACATTTTTAAAGTGACCCTGTCATAAATGTTAGTAGTCCTAAATCTTAATACTATTATTATCATGCATTTTACTTTCTAGTTTTCTGTGAGTGTGCGGGAATGAAGGGAAGGCGTCGTCGGTCTTGTCAGAGCTTACACTGTGCTGAGGACTTTCTCCCTGCCCCCACGGTGCCTGGTGATTGGTCGTTCATGGTGGGAATAGCGGGAGAGAGTCACATGATTCTCCATATCTGGAAACGCTATTTCTACTGATCACGGTCATTAATATTACGATTGATCTGTTTTTAGGAAATTACTATATTGGGAATATGATGCGCATTGTGTGCCTGCCCAGCCCACCCACCAGATAGAAAACACAACCTTTTTGTTAATGTTTATATTTATATTGCTTTTAGGGCCCATTCACCTCTGCGTTCTGAGAGGTATTCCCACACCAAAACAAACAAAACGCACTGCACTTGCGATCCGCAGTGGATGTCAATGCAATGATAATGACACCCCAAGGCAGGTCCCAAATGCGGTGCGTTTGCCTGCACCGGATCGCACGGTACAGAAGTATTCTGCGATCCAGTTGCAGCTTGTTTTTTTTAAAGTAGTGCAGTTTCAGGCCATGCAAAGGAATGGGCTGAAGGCTAGGTTCACATTGGTGTGGGAATAAGATCACGTGAGTTCAGCTGAACGCACGCCATTTCATTCCCGCATGTCGGTCCCAACTTCAGCTGCGATTTCAGAGACATCTCTGTGGGTTGCTGCACAGATGTCAATGCAAATCATCAAAAGTAGTACAGAAACTGCCTTCGGAAATCGGTGCAGCCTCGCAAATGTGGCGTTGAGGACGGTGCTGTCGATTTGGCATGCGATTTGACAAAACGCACCAATGTGAACGAGGGCGAAGACGCACTGCACACAAATCGCACAGGAATGGGAGCACGTTTCATTGCAACTCCTGGTGTGAACCAGGCTTAGGTCACATTGGGGCTGCACTGGTACCATTATTTTTAACACAAGTACGAGTACCCATACTTTTTTTTTTAGTACTTGCCGATGCCAATACTGATTACCTCTACCTTCAGTAACTGTTTTGTTTACACTTCAGTAGTCAGCAGTGGTGCAAAGCATTGAAAAAGTATTTACAAATGAAATACATTTTTTTTATTTTGCGCTTTTTTTAAATATGGAACATGTAAATATATATTAAAGTGGTAGTAAACCCTCCTGTCATTTTCAGCCAAGGAAGTGGCCATCTTGGCCTCTGTTTAATCTACAACTGTCATGATGCTGCACATGTGATCAGCTATGACACCAGCCATTGGATGGTTTGACAGTTTGTTTAGAGCACAACCAATGGGAGTGTTACATTTCTGGCACGTGCCGGAAATGGAACTGGTTTTTAAACTGCTAAATTGATGGGTTTACTACCACTTTAAGGGCTCTTTCACACTAGCGGATGGTTCGGGTTCGCCCGAAACGGACGCTCCATTGTCCTCTATGGAGCGACGGATGTCAGTGGTGACATGTCCGCTGACATCCAATCCGCTCCGATCCGCCAAAAACAGACGGATGAAAACCTTATTTTCCATCTGTCTGGCGGATTGGATGAACACGGACAGACGGTCCGTGTTCATCCGATGCTCCATAGAGGAGAATGGAGCTGTGACAGGAGTGCAGAGATGGTCCTGTCATCCGCCGGCTCAGCGGGGATAAACGGATGGATCCCCACCGAGCAGCGGAGCCCGTCAAAATGGGCTCCGCTCATGTGAAAGGGGCCTAAAGGTGTTAATATATTAACGAACAAAGCAAACAAAAAATAAAAGTTTTAATTATTAATAGGTTATATAATAGAAGTAAACAAAAAAAAAATCAGGAAAATAATAATTAAATAGAGGAGAATAAGAAGTTAATAAGGCTGATTAACATTTGAGTCACATTTAATAAAAAAACAAAAAAAAATGTTTTTTCACTTGACAGGTTGCTTAACGGCAGCGTGGTCGGATAACTCTGGGAGGATCACGTCCTCCCAGAATTGCTCTCCCTGGGGTGCGCACCCGGGAATATCCGTGAACGCTGGGTCCATCACGGATCACAGTAAATTGCCGATGGCAGCGGCCCTTTACCACATGATCACTCCGCCCAATGACGAAGTGATTAGTTGTAAACATGCCAGCGCATACCTGGTTCAGCTCTTTCCCTCTCTGTACCGATCGGTACAGTGCGAGAGTTGAAGGGAGAGATTGGGTACAGCAGCGCTGTGGGCTGGATCTGTAGTATCCACAGAGCTGATCTGTGCCTATTCCTGCACTCATCCCCATCCATGCTCAGCCATCCCCATCCATGCTCAGCCATCCCATCCATACTCAGCCATCCCATCCATACTCAGCCATCCCCATCCATGCTCAACCATCCTCATTCGTGCTCAACCACCCCATCCATGCTTAGCCATCCCCAACCATACTCAGCCATCCCCATCTATGCTCAGCCATCCCCATCCATACTCAGCCATCCCCATCCATGCTCAGCCACCCCCACCCATGCTCAGCCATCGTCTTCCATACTCAGCCACCCCCATCCATGCTCAGCCATCCTCATTCATGCTTAGCTACCCCATCCATGCTCAGCCATCCCCATCCATACTTAGCCATTCCCATCTATGCTCAGCCATCCCCATCCATACTCAGCCATCCCCATCCATGCTCAGCCACCCCCATCCATACTCAGCCATTGTCTTCCATACTCAGCCACCCCCATCCATGCTCAGCCATCCTCATTTATGCTTAGCCACCCCATCCATGCTCAGCCATCCCCATCCATACTTAGCCATTCCCATCCATGCTCAGCCACCGCCATTCATACTCAGCCATCCCCACCCATGCTCAGCCATCCTCATTCATGCTCAGCCATCCCATCCATGCTCAACCATCTCCATCCATGGCTCAGCCATCCCATCCATGGCTCATCCATCCCCATTCATGGCTCATCCATCCCCATCCATGGCTCATTCATGACTCATCCATCCCCATCCATGGCTCATCCATCCCAATCCACAGCTCATCCATCCCCATCCACAGCTCATCCATCCCCATCAATGGCTCATTTATGCCTCATTCATGCTCATCCATGCCACATTAGTTCTCATCCGTGCCACTACAGTGCCCATAAATGCCACTACAGTGCCTCACAAAAGTGTAATAGGTAGTCAAGTTAGATTTGAAATGTATACCCCTAGAACACCTGATGGTGCTCCCTGCATCTACAGCCACTGTATGTGGCCAGACTGTGTAAAAGTCTCACACATGTGGTATCGCCATACTCAGGAAGAGTAGCAGAATGTATTTTGGGGTGTCAATTTTTCTATGTACATGCTATGTGTTAGAAATAGCTTATAAATGGATAACTTTGTGTAAAAAAAAAAGTTTTCATTTTTTTCCACATTTTCCAAAAACTTGTGGAAAAAAATTATATGTTCAAAAGACTCATTATGCCTCATAGAATATACGTTGAGGTTTTTTACTTTACAAAATGGGGTCATTTTGTGGACGTTTCCATTGTCCTGGTGCTCCAGGACCTTCAAAAGTGCAAGAGGTTGGCCCCTTTCACACTTGTGCGACATGATTTTATTTGGGATGATTATTATCTATATTTATATATATTTGGACGATTCGGGATCAGTATGACTTTGGTCCAACTTTGTTGCAACTTTGGCACAATGAAAACATATTACAAAGTCGTACAGAAATAGTACAGAAATCGTACCTATATTATTCAGGTGCGATTTGCATGTGACTTTGAGGGTTTAACATTGAAGTCTATGGACCTCAAGTTGCATCAAAGTTGGACCAAAGTAATGCAGACACTACTTTGAAGTTGGCGCGACTTGAAGTCATACAGATATGAATGGTACTCATTGGAAATCATGGGGAACGACTTGTCATGCGACTTTGCAGTCCCAAGTCGCAGGAGTATGAAAGGGGCCTTACTCAAGAAATGATATGTGTAATTTATGTCCCTAGAAAACCTGACGGTTCTCCCTGTATGTTGGGCCTCTGTATGTGGCCAGGCTGTGTAAAAGTCTCACACATGTGGTATCGCCATACTCAGGAGGAGTAGTAGAATGTGTTTTGGGGTGACATTTGTGGTATGCATATGCTGTGTGTGAGAAATACCCTGTCAATATGACAATTTTGTGAAAAAGAAAAAAAAATGTAATTTTTCAAAGAATTGTGGGGGAAAATTACAACTTCAAAAAACTCGCCATGCCTCTTAGTAAATACCTTGGAATGTCTACTTTCCAAAAAGGGGTCATTTGGGGGGTATTTGTACTTTACTGGCTTGTTAGGGTCTCAAGGAATGAGATAGGCCGTCAGTACATCAGGTGTGATCAATATTCAATGATTGGCACCATAGCTTGTAGACTCTATAACCTTCAGTGCCCATTCACATAGGGGCGACTTATGATCCGACTTGAGTTGCCTCAAGTCGCCCCAAGTCGCTTGACATTTGAAATCCCATTGAAATGAATGGGAGCCGTCTTAATATACACGACTGAAGTCGCTCCGACTTCAAGGCGACTTCTGAAAAGGTTCCTGTACTACTTCTAGGCGACTTCTATCCGACTTGTGCCCATAGGATTCAATAGAAGTCGCCTCCAAGTCGGATCCCCATCTATATGGAAGCGACTTTACAGTTAAAAGAATAGAATTTATTTTTAGGCAGCCCCCTCCCTCCCTTCTCTGATTGGTCAAGGCATATTCGCCTGGCAAAAGTCGTGTTGTAAAGTCGCCTGAGGTCCTAGAAGTCGCGCTGGAAGTCGCCTAGCGAAATCGCGCCGAAGTCGGGTCGCCCCTATGTGAATGCAGGCTCACACAGACCAAATAATATCCACTAATTTGGGTTCTTTTTACCAAAGATAGGTAGCAGTATAAATTTTGGCCAAAAGTTATGAAGAAAAATGATTGATTTGCAAAATTTTATAACAGAAATGAAAAATGCATTTTTTTTTTTTACAAAATTTTCGGACTTTTTTCATTTATAGCGGAAAAAATAAAAACCCCAGTGGTGATTAAATACCATTAAAAGAAAGCTCTATTTGTGTGGAAAAAAAGGACAAAAATGTCATATGGTATTCATTTTTTTTCTAATAAAAATAACCAACGTGTTATACTTACAGCCTCTGTGAACTATGGTGTTGCACAGAGCAGCCCGGCCGGATCCTCCTCTTCTCAGGTCCCCGCCGGAGCTCCTGGCCCCTCCCCCCTGAGCTCAGATAAGCTGCCCTCCCCCCCTACAATCAGCACAGTAAGCAGCTTCCTATGGGGGCACCCAAACCACAGCTGCAGCTTTGTGTGTTCATTCAGCCCTGCCCCCTCTTTCTCCTGATTGGCTAACTGACTTTGATTGACAGCAGCAGGAGCCAATGGCGCCGCTGCTGTGTCTCAGCCAATCAGGAAGGGGGGTCCAGATGGCCGAGGCAGTCGTGTACATTGCTGGATAGAGATGGGGCTCATGTAAGTATTAGGGGGGCTGCTACACACAGAAGGCTTTTTATCTTAATGCATAGATTGCATTAAAGCGTTTGTTACCCCAACACTCCATATTCCTGATATGTGCTTGCTGTACCATGTACTTGTATGAGAACGTATCCTGTTCTGTTTGTATTGCTTCCTTTATGCAAAATCCCTGGTGTTCCTGACAACCCCTTTGCTTTTCTTTTAAAAACTGACCACACTAAGCAGGAGAACACAATGTGGTCAGTTCTCTAGCTGTTCTGGGAACTCAGTGTGCTCTCCTCCAATTATCAGACTTGTCTTGACATGCCCCCGCTGCACAGCCATTCTCTGGGAAGCTCAGTGTGCTGCTGCTTCTCCTCCCCCCAGCTGTTATGCAGCTGAGAACAGATGGAATGTGATCACTTATAAAAAGGGGAAAAAGGTATTTATCATGTATTTGTATATCTATACACAAATGTTTTGCCTTTAATTTCTATTTTAAATGGAATGGTTGTTTAAGATAAAAAAAAACCTGCCTCTACAACCCCTTTAACCACTTGCCAACCCCCCGCCGCAGTTATTCTGCGGCAAGGTGGCTTGGCTACGTGAATCACCATAGATGTACGTCAGTCTGTGCGCATGTGATTGCCGATGCCTGCCGGCCGCCCGCGATCGCTGTACACAGAGGCAGAACGGGGATCTGCCTATGTAAACAAGGTAGATCTCCATTCTGACAGGGGACATCTCAGAGATCTATTGTTCCCAGTCCAGTTATCGGGAGCAGTGATCACTGTCATGTCCCTGCCAACCCCCCCCCCCCCCCCTACTGTTTGAACACACCTAGGGAACACAGTTAACCCTTTGATCGCCCCGTAATGTTAACCCCTTCCCTGCCAGTGTCATTTATACATCGATCACTGCATTTTTATAGCATTGGTCAATGTAATAATGTCACTGGTCCCCAAAAAGTGTCACAAAGGATCAGATTTGTCCGCCGCAATGTGGCAGTCCCACTAAAAATCACAGATCACCACCATTAAATCTATCCCATAGTTCCAATCAATATAAACAATTAAACTGTAGACCAACCCAGGATAAACCCTCTTGCTACCAGCATGCCTCCGTTTTGTAGCAAGCTGTACCTAGAGCATGATCATAAACACAGAGGAGTAGGTCCTTCAATGGACTCCAAGAAATAGATTTTAGGGTGAGTACAAAAGTTCTATTTTTATCATCCATTCAGGGATACAGAATGCCTTCACCAATGGGTGATCCTGCCACCCACGGGAGGACTGGACACTGGCAAACTATAAAACTGTAGACCTGCCCAGGATAAACCCTCTTGCTACCAGCATGCCTCCGTTTTGTAGCAAGCTGTACCTAGAGCATGATCATAAACACAGATGAGTAGGTCCTTCAATGGACTCCAAGAAATAGATTTTAGGGTGAGTACAAAAGTTCTATTTTTATCATCCATTCAGGGATACAGAATGCCTTCACCAATGGGTTATACTGCCACCCACGGGAGGACTGGACACTGGCAAACTATAAAACTGTAGACCTGCCCAGGATAAACCCTCTTGCTACCAGCATGCCTCTGTTTTGTAGCAAGCTGTACCGAGAGCATGATCATAAACACAGATGAGTAGGTCCTTCAATGGACTCCAAGAAATAGATTTTAGGGTGAGTACAAAAGTTCTATTTTTATCATCCAATCAGGGATACAGAATGCCTTCACCAATGGGTGATACTGCCACCCACGGGAGGACTGGACACTGGCAAACTATAAAACTGTAGACCAGCCCAGGATAACCCCTCCCACTACCATCATGTCTCACTTTTTTTTTTGCTAGTGTCATTGGAGGATGGATATCTTCTGTTTAGCTTTGCTGGGAAAAGTCTAACCTATTCTTGCTAGCCCTTTTCTTTCTAGCTCTTAGGTTGGCTCAGGTTGACCAGCTTTTCATGCTTTTGGTCTATGGTTCATTGATTTTCCACTCATGTTGAGATTTTTCTCATTGGTTATGTGACCATTTTGTTCTTGGTCTTCAAGCATCAGGATTGGTTCCCCATTTCTTTCTTTTTGGTCTTTTAAACATGTTTCCATCACCAAGTGGGGGATGGGGGCGGTTCAATCTCATCCAGAGCCAGATTTCGGGAGATGATCTTTCAGGTGGCTGTTGAGCTGCAGGTAGTCTCCAGTTCTTGTTCATGTTGGGCTTGTTTGCTATTGCCCACAACCAAAGTTGGACTGCTTTTGGACGTCCTGATGGTGAAGAATTCCTGAGGACATTTTTGCACTCATTGTAATCTTCTTTTCTTGCAGTCCATTGATAGATACAGGTCCCACCCCTCTGTGTTTATGATCATGCTCTTGGTACCGCTTTGCTACAGAACTGGGGTCTGCAGGTAGTAGGAGGGGTTATCCTGAGATGGCCTACAGTTTTTCTGTAGGTGCCAGTATAACCGGAAGGTAAAGGACTTCCCATGTTCCTCAATGGACTCCAAGAAATGGATTTTATGGCGAATAATAAATCCTACTATTTGTAACTTTCTCTAACAGTAGTGAGGGGCTACAGCAAAGTGAGTGGCTGTGATGAATCAGGAAAACAAACCAGCTCTGAAAATCACCAGTGTGGTAGGGACGTTATTGTCACTCTTGGGGTGGTCTTCCCCTGGCTTTGTAGCAGGGTCCATCAAGAGCCTCCACCACACAGGAGCCTCAAGGAGATACAGTATATACTGTAGGTGATTCCTGTGGAGGATGGGGTACTGTGGGTGTCCCTTTCCAATAAGACACAGCACTTGGTTTCCTTTTTTATTTTTTTTGTTACTGAGTTCATATTCTATTTACATTAAAGGTTCCATCATGATTGGTCCCTTCCAAAAGGAGAAAAGCTCATTGGGCCAGGACAGGAGTCATATGACCGAGAAGATATTAAACCTCACCCTTGAGATCATCTACCTGCTAACAGGAAAGGTGAGGAGGATTATGGGAGGGTCACATGACATCACTCATATCTATTAATGAAACTCAGACTTAACTGGTGAGGTGAGGAGGTCTCTGGGATGATCACAAGATCACTAATATCTATTAATAATACACAGATCTGACCTGAGAGGTGAGGAGGATTCTGGGAGGTCATGTGGTATCACTCTTATCCCTATTAATAAAACACACACCTGAATGTAAAAGTGAGGAGGATTCTGGTCTGGTAAAATATTTTCAGGACAGGATACTGGATCAGCCCCACCCATGAGGGGTTGAGTCTGTTTGTGGGAGGGTCATATAACAAAATTATTTTCTGATACAGAGTTTTCCTCCTGTGAAGTCTGGTGACCATATGACCATCACAGTGCTTCAAACTTCCTTCCTGACATCTGAGAAAAATGACAAGAAGATTCTAGAAGTCACCCAGAAGATCATTGAGCTGCTGACGGGAGAGGTGAGCGGTGCCGGGAATTCTGGGACATTATCCAGTAACAGACAAGGGATGTGTCTGGATGGTGACTGTATCATTGTGTGTGTCAGGTTCCTATAAGGTGTCAGGATGTCACTGTCTATTTCTCGATGGAGGAGTGGGAGTATTTAGAAGGACACAAGGATCTCTACAAAAACGTCATGATGGAGAACCGGCCGCCCCTCACATCACCGGGTAAGAGGAGACATTAATTTTTTGTAAAGAAGAGAAGAGCATTGAGGATCCACCTAGATACACACATCCTCTGATATAAAGACATAGAAACAATGTATTCAGTCAGTGTGTGTGTTTCCTACAGATCGAGACAGTAACAGAAATCCCCCAGAGAGTCCCATCCCTCTGTATTCCCGAGATTCCATGGATGAACCTCATGAGTTCCTCAAGGATGATCAGGTACCTTCATTTACACTTCAGCCAACCGAACCTAAAGATAAGTTATACAAAAATGTAATAAATGTGAGGGATGAGCTAATGGAGAAGGTAAAAAAATCTGTTGTTAGGTAGAGGTGGGATAGACCTCCTTGAAGTGATGATTTTTTTTAGGGATCGCAGACAGAGTAGAAGATAGCCAGAGAGATTGGGGTAGGGAGTTACCAGAGGATGGGAGAGGCTCTGGAGAAGTCTTGAGCATGGCAGGAGGTGATGAAGGAGCTAGAGGGTCCTTGGAGGAACATAAAGGACAGTTTGTGCAATATTTTAAGAAAATGTTTGTGATGGAGATGGAGGCAGACTTGTGGATGACTTTGTATGTTGTGGTTAGTATTTTGAATTTTGTTAGTTGGGTGATTGGAAGCCAATGGGGGGATCAGTAGAGACGGCTGGTGGACATGGAGCAGTTGGTAATGTGGATGACTCTGGCAGCAGCATTCAGGATAGACTGAAGGTTGTATAGCCTGTGTAGAGGTAAGCCAACAAGAAGGGAGTTGCAATAATTGACATAACAAAGGAGCAAATTAGTAGCTTTGTGTTGTTGTTGGTTAAGAAGGGGCATATTATGGAAATCTTATAGAGGTAAAGGTGGCAAAATTTGGACAGCGGTTGGATGTGAAACTCATAGGACAGGTCAGAGTCAAGGATTATACCTAGCACCTTGGCTCGCGGGGAGGGAAGGATAGTTGTGCTATTGATCTTGATAGAAAAGTTGTGAAAGGGGAGCTGGGGGGGGGGGGGGGGGTTGGGGAAGCTTGAATAACCGGTCTGACTTCCATACGGATATATCAGTTAGTAAATTAGTGATGTGCAAGGAGACTAAAGGGGTAACCTGAGGAGTAGATTTGGGTGTCAACAATAAAGAGGTGTTATTGGAAGCATCAATTGACCAAAGGAGGAGGTATAGGTAAAGCAGCCTTTCTCGACCCAAAGGAACCCTTGAAATAACTTTCCGGTCTCAGGGAACCCCTGCTAAAAATTCTTGGATCTACAACTCATGTTACATTAGTGTGATCGTCAGTGGGAAGAACGCCCCTTACACTTTTGGTCATTGGGAGGAATTACCCCAACAGATAGCTAAAAAGATCAATGGTGTCAGTGGGAACTTATCCGAGAGGCAGGAACTGCTCATTGCTCAAGGAACCCCTAGCAACCTTTGGAGGAACCCTGGTTGAGAAACCTTGAGATATAGTATAGTTGGGGTGCAAAGACAGAGCCTTGGGGGAAAGAGGAGAGGAGGAGATATAAGTTGTAGATGAAGAAAACCTTAGGAGAAGGAGAAGAACCCAGAAAGAGTAAATGATGCTGATATAATGCAGAAAACCCATATATAAACAGTATATACTTTATATATGTTACTCTGCTTGTTAAAGTGGAACTTCATCCAGGTTCTGCTCTTCCTTCTGTTAGGTCTGCCAGGAACCCCAACCGTCACTCCGGTTTCCTGACCAGTAGTCTTGTTATCCCGGTATCAGGTGGAAGACGGTTGCAATCCTGCAGCCATAATTCTGGGACCTCAATGGCAAGTGCAAACAGACTAAATCAAGGAACAACAAAAAATAAAGTGACTCGCGGTTAGTAGTGGGTGTAGTACATCCAGGCAGAGATCCAAGGGGTATTCCAGAGACGAAGTCAGGGACAGGCAATGTTCAGCAACAATCAGTCAACGTAATCCAAAAGCGTAGTCGGGAGCAAGTATAGTTAGCAACAAATCAAACAATCTGGGACAATAACAACAGGATGTGAAACCTATACTAGGGTGGGAACTGGAAGAGGAAGAGAGGATTTATAGGTACAAAATAAGGGAACTATCTACAGCTGGCCACTGGGTGGAGTCCAAAATCAAATAGCAGCAGAAACCCAGAGCTCCATAAAAACAGAGTTTTCCCCATGGAACAGGCAGTAGGAAACCTGACCCAAGAACACTAGATCCTAGGATCGAATCTCTGTCAAGGCGTGACACCTTCCTCCTTCTTCCCCTCTCATTTTTTTTTTTTTGGGGGGGGAGTGGGTACCTATGGGGTCGCCATGACTCCACATGACCGTCCTGAGAGATAGCAAGGATCTTATAGTGGGCAGAGTTAGGAATATCTGACCTGCTATTTCACATGGCTCAGCAGATAGTATTCCCAGGACATCTGGCTGCTGGTCAATAAGAAGCTTCTTAGGCAGTTAAGTGACAGACTGTACCACTTCTTTCCCTGAATAAAAAAACTGATGTTCTGGGTGGGTAGCCTATGCCCTCTGTGTAGATTTCCAGTTTTGACTTGGGTGTGCTTTTCACTGTGTCTTTTAAAACTCCTTGCATTTTACCCAGGGTGACAACCTGATTGTTGTTAAAACAGAAGATGCAGCTGACAATAAGGAGTGTATGAAAAGCAAACAATGTAAGGAGGAGGACATTGCTCCAGAGATCAGCACAGGTGAGTAATAAACAATAAATCCAGAGAAGAGTCCCAGATTCTCATTGTTCAGTCACTACAACAATCTCTTCTTCTCCCCCCTCCTCTGTCAGTAGACAGTGAGGCTTGGTTCATACTAGCCTGACTCCAAAGACACACGACTTTCACTGCAATTTTGGAGTCCGACTTTGATACGACTTTGATGTGACTTTTTACACTTTGTGTCATTGAAGTCGTTTCAATGTCAGACAGTAGTAGTAGAAAAGTAGTCGGAAAGTAGTGCAGGAACCTTTTCTAAAGTCGAACAGACTTGTGTAGTATCAGTTAAGATATCTCTCATAGGGAAACATTAAATTTCACATGTCATCCAACTTGAGGTCTCACAAGTCAGACCCTGTGACGCATCAGTGTAAACCGAGCCTAATGGGGAGACAGTATGTGCCCAGTGGGCAGTCTGGAGCTAAAGTAGCTCTAAAGCCTTGTACACACGAGCCGATGGTTGGTCAACTGAACATCCAACTTTTGTCCAAATTGGGTGACGGCAGTTTGGTCTAGCGTACTGACGTCAAGTAATCGGCCAACAAAGCCGAACGTAGTGACGTGTTATGAGCATATAACGAGGAAGTTCAGGTGAATGTGATTTGTGAATTAGGAACACAGGTTACACGACCAAACACTTCCTGGATTCCAAGCATGCATGTTTGAACTTCCAACTTTTTGTTGGCCAACTTCTGCACACACGAGCCAACAATCGGCCAATGCCTTGTTGGCTAACGCAGGTTTTCTAGTCTCGTCGTCCAACTTCTGTTGGACGATGATTGGAAATCGGCTGCAGAATCGTCCGTACACCCTATCGGATTTTCGGCCAACAGGCTGTTGGACGACCGTTGTTGACCGTGGGTACCGGGCTTAAGGCTTGTAGCATGCTTATGGAAGTATGGATTGGCCTGCAAAGGAAAAAAAGGGAACTTGGGCCCTTTTTTATCAGCAATCGTAAACAGTTCCTTCCTACCCATACAGCATGAATGCTGTAGTGTTCAGTAAACAATAGTTCCTCTTTAAAGTGGAACCAAACCCATCGGTTTAACAGTTTCAAAAACAGTTACATTCTGACATGTTTCGGGAATGTAACTGTCACATTGGTTGTGCTCACAACTAAACTGTCAAACCATCAAATGTCTGGTGTCATAACTGATCACATGTGCGGCATCATGGCAGTTGAAGATTAAACAGAAGCCAAGATGGCAGCTTCCTTGGCTGAAAACGATAGGAGGGTTTACTTCCACTTTAACCACTTGATGCCCATTCTATAGCTTAAAGACAGCATAAGCTTAAATTGCCAGGAGAGCGTACATGGACGTCCTCCCATGCTCGTGTTGCCAACGTGCCCCTACGGCGCGGACGGCGCGCTCTGTGATCAGCCGAGTCCTTGAGACTCGGCTGATCACAGATCGAAGTAAGGGGCCAATGCCGGCCCTTTACCACGTGATCAGCAGTCAGCCAATGACAGCTGATCACATGATGTAAACAGAAGCTGGTAATCTGTCAGCCTGAGGAGAAAAAAATAAGCCAATTACCGGCTTGTGTAAACAGGACATCGGTCCCACACACTGACAGCCACTGCTGCTAAGCAGTGCCCACCAGTGTCACCTATCAGTGCCCATCAGTACTGCTAAGCAGTGCCCATAAGTGCCACCTATCAGTGGCCATCAGTGCTGCCAATCAATGCCTATCAGCGCCTCATCATCAGTGCTGCCTATCAGTGCCACCTATCAGTGCAGCCTCATCAGTGCCCATCAGCGCACATCAATGAAGGAGAAAAATTACCTGTTTGCAAAATATTATAACAAACTATGAAAACGTTTTTGTTTATTTGTTTCAAAATTTTTGGTCTTTTTTGTTTGTTTAGCAAAAAATAAAAAAAAAACAGCAATGATTAAATACCACCAAAAGAAAGCTCTATTTGTGTGAAAAAAAAGATAAAAATTTCATATGGGGACAGTGTAGCATGGCTGCGTAAAAATTGGCCTGGGCAGGAAGGGGGTGAAAGTGCCCAGTAGGCAAGTGGTTAATCTCAGTGAAGGCAAAAGAGATAACAATTGCAATGCATCAGTTTATTTGTCCCATGAGGAGGCCAAAGTCTAGGGAGCATCATTCCTTACATGGCAATCATACGGTGAAAATTAGAGATGAGAGCAAGGCATTAAAAAGTTTTGATGTTACCCCCTTGTTGTACTAGGATTGTACAATTATCATTTTCTTAAAATACACCCTATACAGCAAAGAGATCTGTCTTAACTACTTGCCTACTGGGCACTTTTACCCCCTTCCGACCCAGGCCAATTTTCGCTCCCTGCGCTGTCGCACCTCGAATGACAATTGCGTTGTAATGCAACACTGGACCTATATGACATTTTTATAATTTTTTTTTACACAAATAGAGCTTTCTTTTGGTGGTATTGAAACGCCATTGTTTTTTTTTTTGTTTTGTTTTTTTTTTGCTAAATAAATGAATAAAAACCAAACATTTTGAAAAAAAAAAAACTTTTTTCATAGTTTGTTATAACATTTTGGAAACAGGTAATTCTTTTTCTTCACTAATGTACACTGGTGAGGCTGCAATGATGGGCACTGATAGGCAGCGCTGATAGGGGGCACCGATAAGTGGCACTGGTAGGCAGCACTGATAGGTGACACTGATGAGGAGGCACTGATTGACAGCACTGGTGGGCACTACTGGGACTGCACTGATAATCAGGAAACTGATAATCAGTGCCCTGATTATCATTGTACATGTCCCTTTTAGAGGAGCCAGTTATCAGTTCTCTTCTCCGATCCTCATGCTGTCAGCATGAGGAAAGGGGTGCCGATCACCAGCTTTATTCACATCCGTGATCAGTTGTGATTGGGCACAGCTGATCGCGTGGCAAAGAGCCACTGATTGGCTCTTTACCTCAATTTGTTATCAGCAGTATCCTCCGGACACTGATCACAGAGTGCAGCACTAGATCATGGGAGGCCAACATATGACGGCCTCCCAGAACTAGCCGCCCATCCTGTAGATGTCATCGGCTATAGCGTGGTCAATGAGTGGTTAAAGCGGCACTATCCTTTTCAGCCACGGAAGCTGCCATCTTTGCCTTTGTTTGATCTACAACTGCCATGGTGCTGCACATGTGATCTGTTATGACACCAGACATTTGATGGTTTGACAGTTTGGTTGAGAGCACAACCAGTGTGAAAGTTATATTCCAAGCATGCCTTGAATGTAACTGTTTTTTGAAACCGTTAAATCAATGGGTTTAGTTTTGTTTTAAGGCACTGTTAATTTCTCCTTGTCTTACTTGCTTCAGATAGACAACACTCCGGGATTAACACAGAGAGCTCTCCAGTCATCCCTCTTGATGGTAAAAGAGAAGTTGATGACATCACATCTGATGACCCGCCAGCAAAAAGCCCTATTAGTCTGAACCTCCATCTGGTAAGCTAAAGTGTAATGATGTTCAGCTTCATAAGGTCCAGCCAAGATTGTTACATCTGTGGGTTTCAGCAGACAGCACAAGGCCTTCATTATTAGGAAAGGCTTGGTTGTCCAAACTGTATAAGACTATTTCTTTGTAAAGGTTTGAAATCGCTGCCTCTGAACATGCAACAGCCTGGAACCAAGTTGCATTGTCAATGAACATGCTTGGTCAGGCATATTTCTCCTTTTCAGATTTTCTGACTGGGTTGTTCAGTGAGTGAGCATATGGGGGCAGATCTCTCACCAAAACTGAGACTTGGGATGAGTTCAAGATATGCGCTTACAGATTGTTAAGCAGAACCTGGTAGATAGAACTAAGATGTACATGTCCCATAAGTGCATGTGCACTGACATTTCAGTGTTTATTCTGTTTTAGCAGAGCAGTTAATTTGCCCCAGCAAAGCAATATGAATACATTTAAGTGAATCAATGTCGTGCTTCTCATATCATAACATATAAATACACCTAATGCAAGATTCAATCAATAATATGAAAATTATAGAACAAATAATATATTCAAGTGCCACAAAAAAATACATCCTCAAATTTAATTAATAACAGTGTCATTTTACATAGGTGGTTAATCATAAATTAAACATATAAAAGTCCCAATATTACAGTCCACAACAATATTGGTGTATATCAGTCCATGCATCCTCTTTTATTATGGGTAGTAGGTGATGGTCCCCGGAATAGTGTGCGTATATCTCTTTAGGAGGCCAAGAAACATCTACTTGGCCAGCCCAGTAAAATCTCAAAAGAAGAAAAGGTCTGAAGATAGCCTAGTATTTTTTATTAAAAAATGTAGCAAAAGTACAAGAAATCCAGATTCTGATTCAGAATACTATATTAATCCCAAAGGGAATTTGCTAAGATACAGTTACTCTCAACGAAAACAACACAAAAAATCACAGTAATGAATGGAAACAAGGCACATCAACAATAAAATTACCAATAACAGCAATTAATACCAAATAAAACTAAATTAATACTGTGCTGTAATCAACCATACCATCCTATTAAAATACTACATATAATAAATAACACAGATTGAAAAGTTACAGAATTGTACTCACGAATGCAGAGAGAGTCAGAAAGATTGAAACATTGCTTCAAAGGACAGCGTTCTGCCGCTACTTCCGGTTATGATCTCCACCAGAAATTATGTCACCCGGCTCCACTCAATGTGTTGCGTCACTGAACACGTGATTTCTTCAGGGTAAGGAGTATGAACAAATACATTTTAATGAAGGACCAAAGAAAAATCATATTCAGGTGGGTGGAAAGGTTGGCTGGAGCATACATTCTCTTACCCAGCGCAGAGCAGCAACACATAAGTGCATAGTCCATGGGGGAATAAGTGGACATTGTGGTTGCTACAATAGAACTCCAACAAGACCCTGCAAGTGATTGTACAGACTGGAAAAACTTAGACTGAAGTAATCTTTAAAGGGTATCTTTAGCTGAACAGATGGTACTAGTAATATAACGACACAGCATAGAAGAATGACAGTAAGTGTGGCTACAGACTGGGTTTAATAACACTTTAAACTGTTTTTTTCTTGTTTCACAGGGAACTCCCAGATTCAGAAAGTCTCTCACCTGCTCCATATGTGGAAGGTGCTTCACACAAAGACTTCATCTACTCAGACATCTTCGATTACACAAGACCGGGAGACCATACTCCTGCTCTGATTGCAGCAAGTGCTTCATTCAGAAGGGCCACCTTGTGGTACACCAAAGACTTCACACGGGGGAGAAGCCATATTCCTGCCAGGAATGTGGGAAGAGCTTCATCCAGAAAGCTTCTCTTTTGTACCATCAGGGTACACACTCAGGGGAAAAACCTTATTCCTGTACCGAGTGTGGGAAGACCTTCACTCAGAAAGCTGCTCTGATCTACCATCAGAGTACACACTTCCGGGTGAAACCCTATTGCTGTACCAAGTGTGGTGAACACTTCCAAAAAAAGGTGTTGCTCATCAAACATCAACGAACGTGTACACAGGAAAAACGCTATTCTTGTTCCGAATGTGGGAAATGCTTTGTGAATAAATCATACCTTATCGGCCATCAGAGACTCCACACGGGCGAAAAGCAGTTTTCCTGCCTTGAGTGTGGGAAAAGTTTTGCTTTGAAATCAACTCTTTCTAACCATCGGAAGGTCCACCTAAAGCAAAAGACATTCTCTTGTTCAGAGTGCAAAAAGTTGTTCGTCAGCAAGACCTCTCTAATCTTCCACCAGGCCACCCACACAGGGCTGAAGCCTTTTTTGTGCCTGGAATGTGGGAAACGGTTTGCACAGAAGTCACATCTGACTGTACACCAAAGGTGGCACACAGGGGAAAAGCCTTACTTCTGTACAGAATGTGGGAAATCCTTTGTGGGAAAGTCGTACCTTGAAGACCATTTGACCATCCACACTGGTCAGAAGCCGTATTCGTGTTCTGAATGCGGGAAGCAGTTTGCCTACAGGGCAAACTTGATTGTTCATCGGCGGAGGCACACCGGGGAAAAACCACATTCATGTCCAGAATGCGGCAAATGCTTTGTGCAGAAGTCTTCTATGATTGACCACCAGAGGATCCATACCAACAACCTCTTCTTCTGCTCAGAGTGTGGCAAGGGATACACACGCAAAGCCATGCTGGTTATCCACCAGAGGACCCACCTGGAGCAGAAGCCATACTCGTGTTCAGAGTGCGGGAAGAGTTTTGTGAAGAAGGAATCCCTCTCCTCGCATCAGAGAATCCACACCAATAGCCTCTTCTGCTGTCCTGACTGTGGGAAGGGCTTTCTACACAAGTACAGCATGCTGCAGCACCAGAAGTCACACGCAGTCCAAGAGAAGCCCTTCTTATGCTCAACATGTGGTAAACACTTCACACAAAAGTCAGGTCTGGTCAGGCATCAAAGAGTTCACACAGGCGAGAAACAGTTTTCTTGTGCAGATTGCGGAAGGAGCTTCACTTGGAAACACTGTCTTGTCAGTCACCAGAAATGTCATCAAGGCCAAATATCAGATCATTCTCAGATTCCAGTGCCGGCATTTCCGATTTAGGAGGTGCCATGAACCTTTATGTGCATCAAAAGGAATAGAAAAAGTGCAGTTTAAAGGGGTTTTTTAAACTAAATTCATAGAATAAATATGTGATGTACATAAAGAAAACAATTACGCTTTCAAGTCATTTGAATTTTTTTTCTTCAAAGCAGAACTTTACCCATAACAACTTGCTAAAAATAACGTTTTTAGCAAGTAACATACATTCCACATTAATAATTACGGTACCAAATTTATCATGTGCTGTAAATTGGCACCTGTTTCTTCTTGCTGGGAGCTGCCATTTTGCCGAAGCCCAGAGCCCATGAGCAGCAGTAAATCTTTAGGCTACCAGCAGATTGGCCTCTAGTGGCTCTGATTTTTGGCACAGTGCCTAAAAATAGAGAGCAACTGAGCATGTGCAGCGTGTGACAATGCTGGGTTTTAAACAGCAGCAGCACTTTGTAATCTTTTACATACAGTAGCTATACCTGCAAAATAGGCCAGCCTGAAGTGTTCTAGCAGGACTTAATTTTCTGACTATAGTTCCACTTTTAGGCTGGGTTCACACTATTGCTGCATGCGGCTCACAGCAGGGATCCAGTTCATCTCCATTCACTGTTTCAGGTCCGATTTCAGCCCGAATTTTGGGCTGGATTCAGACCTGAAACGGACCAAAAGATGCAGAGGACCCCTGTACAAATTCACACCGGAGCCACAGCAGAGATGTGTAACCCAGCTCCATAGAGAGCCGGTCACAATCTCCTGCTATGCGAATTGGATGTGGGGAAACCCAGGTCCAATTGACATAGGTGTGAACCCAACCTAAACATGGCCTGCGCTTGCAGTAAATTGTTCCTTTGTTTTGTTAGGCATTAACCACTTGACCACCAGAAGGTTTTACCTCGTTCATGACCAGGGCATTTTTAGCTATTCAGCACTGTGCTACTTGAACTTTTTCACACAAATAGAGCTTCATTTTGATGGTATTTGATCACCACTGTGTTTTTTTTTTTTTTATTATATAAACGGAAAAAACACCACAAACAACACCACATCTAATTTATGTATACATGTAGGCCAAAATATATTCTGCTACATGTCTGGTAAAAAAAAATCCGTAAAAATGAATTGGTTTGTATGAAAGTTATAGCATCTGCAAACTATGGTGTATACAGTATATACTGGAATTTACACAGCTATAGACGCTATACTGGTAATGGAGGTGATCAGTGACTTATAGTGTGACTGTGATAGTGTGGCGGACAATCTAGCACTAACAGAAATTGGCTGACGTCGCTAGTGACACTAATACAGTGGTCAGTGATAATACTATACACTGTCACTGTACTAATGACACTGGCTGGGAAGGGGTTGACATCTAGGGGCAAATCAAAGGATTAACTGTGTGCCTAACAATGTGTAATGTGTGCTGCTTTTACTAACAGATCTGGCTGTTTTTTCTCCCTGCTTTTCAGGGAGAATAAATAGCCAGATTGCTGTTCTATTTACACAGAGTTATGTGTGTTTGTGAACACAGAACGCTGTGCTGTGATTGGACACAGCCAATCAGCAGGTTTAAGCTGCTTATGTCCGATCTCAGCACAGGTCAGCAGTATATTTATGGTCAGTGGGTCGGCAAGTGGTTTTGGACTGTGCTTTGGAAAACACGTTAGCTCTGTTAGTATATTCAGAGACTGTAAGAAACGTTGCCAACATATCCTCCTTCCACTGCCTTTTCCTTACCTGTACTCTGGGTGCTGTCACCACAGGCTCAGACCTGTAAAAATTGCTTTGTTTAAAAGCCATCTATCTGTGGTCTGCACTGTAATTGTGAACCAGGCCCAAAAACAGCAAGGAAGGCACCTGCGTCACATATCTGTTTTGTTCATTGTCTTTATTGAAAAGAGCCATTAATTATTATTACTATGCTGCACTGCAGTCGTGTAATAAATGGAGATAACTGCTAGGAGCAAGAAGCCCCTGCTGAAGCTCTGCTCATCTTCGCAAGTGGTAACAGATGGCCAAATGTGGATAGCAGAATACTAGAGAGAACCCTGACGCCTTTCTTCTACTAATTCTCAAAACAGAATTTTTGGCATACACTAAAATGCTAACATAGAAAATAAATCATTCAAAAGCTGCTGCTGTAAGTGTTTGGATGTTACATCCCTTTCAGTTTCCAGCTTCTTGTAATGACAGTGGAAGACTTTGGTTGTCACTTTTCCATAGGATTTCTGTAATGTCTTAGGTTGATGTTTATGCTCACACCCAGACATTTCTATTCAATAAAATAAAGTAAAATAAGCTAAGCCTATACTTTTTAATCTCCATTAAAAATGAAAAAATGAATTTTGGGGGGAAAAAAATTAAAAAATGTGTGTGTGTGTGTATATATATAAATCTCATCCATGTCCTTATGAACCTTGCGTTGTGCACTGGTCCAAATCATTTGGTGGAGGGGGGATTATGGTGTGGGGTTGTTTTTCACGGGTTGGGCTTGGGCCCTTAGTTCTAGTGAAGGGAACTCTTAAGGCGTCAGCATACCAAGACATTTTGGACAATTTCATGCTCCCAACTTTGTGGGAAGAGTTTGGGGATGGCCCCTTCCTGTTGCGCACCACTGCACAAAGCAAGGTCCATAAAGACATGGATGAGCGAGTTTGAAGTGGAGGCACTTGACTGTCCTGCAAAGAGTCCTGACCTCAACCCGATAGAACACCTTTGGAGTGAATTAGAGCAGAGACCAACATCAGTGCCTGACCTCACCAATGCGCGTCAGAAACAATGGTCAAACATCCCATAGACACACTCCTAAACCTTGTGGACAGCCTTCCCAGAAGAGTTGAAGCTGTTGTAGCTGCAAAGGGTGCACCAACTCAATATTGAACCCTACGGACTAAGACTGTGATGCTCATATACCTGTAAAGGCAGATCCCCCAATACTTTTGGTAATATAGTGTGTGTGTATTGTATATACATACCTGTATGTATATTTGGGAAAATTGCTGCTGTATTAATCATAATTTTACTTTCTTGAATCCTCCTCTTGTCAGCCTACTGCAGTTCAGCTCCACCCCTATGGCCGATCCAGGACAACCCCTAACCAGCGCATAAATCTTGGCATGGACCCCCAACAATTGTTCCCATCACAAGCCTTGCGACAGAAACAAGGAGTGGGAATCCTAGGCTGACATGTGGGGGTTTCAGGAAACATAAATTACAGCAAGTATGGCAACAATTTTCCTAATTTCTGAACCTCCTCACGTCAGCCTACTTGAGTTTTAACAAGCAATGCCAAAAAGGAAGGTAAGTAAGTGAGCTACAACTCAAAAAATAATCCACGTAAAAAAAAGTGTAACACCTGAGGAAATTACAGTAGATCCGAATGCTTCAGAAACATTCAAGGAGATGTTCACCATGTAATGATGCATGAAAGTTACATAGTTAGTCAGGTTGAAAAAAGAGTCCATTTAGTACAACCAGTTCACAGTGCTCCAACTTGCTGCCTTGCAGATCACCTCTGCCGACACTTCTGCATATGAAGCTCAGGTGGCCGCCATGCCTTTTGTCGAGTGTGCTCCAAATTCCACAGGAGGAGGAGGAAGACCCAAGGACCTGTATGCGATACGAATTGCCTTCATGCCTTCATGTATGCCAAGGCTTTCTTTAGAAGAAGTGCTTGCTGTTTCTTCTGTCCGGATGTAAAGACAAATGCTTGTCCATTTTCTTAACGCTTTTTCCGCTCTACATAAACTTAGAGAGAATGGACCAGTTCCAACTTTTTCCACTTCTTCCACTGTCTTCTTTTGTCAGACGTAAAAGCAGTTAAAACAGACTCCCAGTTTAAGAGAAGAGACACCTCCAACAGAAAAGATGGATGGGAATAACTCTATCCCTAATTATAATGCAGTAGGGCTCTTTCACAGAAAAGGCACATAACTGAAGAGACCCTCCTGGCATAGGCGAAAGCTGTCAGAAAAATTGATCTCAACTTAAGACTCAGGCGGACTAAAGCCTCGTACACATGGTTCAACGGTCGTACGACTGAACGGACCAAATCGTATGTTGGCTGTTGTATCTAGCATACTGACATGCACTACACGATCGTATGACCAAGCTGAACGTAGTGAAGTGTAATGAACGTATAAAGAGAAAGTTCAGGTGCATGTAATTTGTGTCTGGCTGTTATAGACTTCTGAACATGCGTGTTTTGCACAATACAACTTGTAGGACCAACTTCTCTGTACACACGATACAACGGTCGTATGACCGCTTGTTGGTACTACCAAGTTTTCTAGTCTGCTCATACAACTGCTGTTGTACGACCGTCGTACGTCGGCTGTTCTAATCGCGTGTACTAATGGTCGATTTAGCATACAACGGTCGTTCATACAACCTGTTGTATACGATCGTCGAACCGTGTGTACGAGGCTTTAGGAGCAAATGGAACAGATAACAAGGACTTGAGAATTAGTAAAGGTCTAATTTCATAAAGTAAGTTCTGACTGGTGGACATATCTTTATGACTGCCTTCAAAAAACACACAAGGGATTAAAAAAGCCCATCTTTTGTTAGTAAGGACCAATGAAGCAGATACTTGAACCCTCACAGAGTTATATGCCAGACCTCTATAACAACCTTTTCTGCATAAAATCCAAAATATTCAAAACTGAGGTAGGTGAAGTTTGTAGATTCCTTTTGAGACCATAACAAAGTCTCAATTATATCACCAGAGTTTTTCAACTCTTATTTATTCCTTCTCAACTAGCCGGCCATTAGGCTCAACCTCTCTATGGACACATGGCCGCCATCAGGGGGGTACAGGCAGTACTGTTGTAAGGAGCCCCAGTGTCTCAAGTAGGGTTGCCACCTCATCCCTTTAAACCCGAACACATATGAATTACACATGTTCTGAGGCTAATTTAATGCAGATGAGGCATCAAATTACCACCTTAACCAGTTCAGGACCATTCTATAGCCGAAAGACGGCTACAGTGCCGTGGGCGTGCCCGCGGGTCGGGCGGACTCGATGTCCTCCCGATACCCGCCGATCACCTGTAGCAGCCCAAGAACGGGGAACCGCCGATGTAAACACGGCGGTTCTCCGTTCTGTGAATGGGACATAACAGATCTACTGATCCCTGTCACTGGGATCAGTTAGATCTGTTATGTCCCGACCAGCCCCGCCCCCCCACAGTTAGAACACGCCCAGGGAACACACTTAACCCCTTCACTGCCCCCTGCAGGTTAACCCCTTCACTGCCAATGACATTTATACAGTAATCAGTGGACATTTAAATTTGTGATCGCTGTATAAATGTCATTGGTCTCAAAAATGTCCGACATGTCCACTGCAATATCGCAGTACCGATAAAAATCGCAGATCGCCGCCATTACTAGTAAAAAAAAAAAAATAGTAAAAACGCCCTAAATCAATTCCCATAGTTTGTAGACGCAATAACTTTTGCGCAAACCAATCAAAATACGCCGATTGCGATTTTTTTTTTACCAAAAATATGTATTAGAAGATATATCGGCCAAAACTGATGAATAATTTTCTTTTTTATATTTTTTTTGGATATTTAATATAGCAAAAAAGTATAAAATATTGTTCTTTTTTCAAAATCATCGCTCTGTTTATTTATAGCGCAAAAAATAAAAACCGCAGAGGTGATCAAATACCACCAAAAGAAAGCTCTATTTGTGGGAAAAAATTGATAAAAATTTTGTTTGGGTACAACGCCACACGACCGCACAATTGTTATTCAAAATGTGACAGCGCTGAAAGCCGAAAATTGGTCTGTGCAGGGGGGGGGTTTAAGTGCCCAGTAAGGAAGTGGTTAATCAGCCACAGAACCTGTGTAATTAATATGTGTTCAGTGTTAAAGGGATTAGGTGGCAACCCTAGTCTCAAGGGGCCCTTACAACAAAGACTTTAGCAGTCTTTAACATTAAAGTCTATGGGAAGGAACACCCAGTTTGAGGACACCATTCTCCCGAAACATAGGCGATAAAAATACCAAACTTGGGTCACATGGAGAGGGCCCCCTGGACCACAACTGGTTCAAGTTTGGGACCTCCAGCACCTATGGTTTGGCACAAGGTCTTATTGCAAGCATCGGGTGAGGCTGTGCTGCCTGTGCACTGTTTTTTAACCCCTTAGATTCCACACTAGCATGCATTGCACACTTTACTTGAATGGGTCATGCTTGGCAGGCTACACCTGGTAAGTGTGACAGGGTGTATAATTCCTATTGCAGCTGTGACATGTGTACACCCCTGGCCAGTGGGCGGATGTGGGGGGATGGCCAGTGGGCGGGCCCTGGGGAATGTTGGTGGTCAGACGGGGGAGGACCAGGTCTAAAGCTGTGTAAGTTTCTGATGGCTGCTCTGTATGGACAGATAAAGGGCACTGCTAAAACAAGAAGGTCCAGACAACTCTAGGGGGGTATTCTCACTTCCTGAATCCTATAACATACAAAGAATCAAGGGGATAGGTGGAAAGACATACACCAAGCGAAAGCTCCAAGGCCTGGTCGGGGGAACCCTGGCTCAGAGTGGAAGTTGGGTATTCACAGCTGGAGCCATCGGATCCACTTCTGGTACACTGAAGATCTTCCAAAGATACTTGGAACTGAGAGGCCATTCGTTGTGATCCACAAATCGTCTGCTAAATTTGTTTATCGCGTTCTGGGAACCCGGGGGGGGGGGGTAGGAGGTTATTAGAGAAATTGCATGCTGTCCTGCCTGGAGAAATATTTGCCACACTATCTGTCAAGGGGAAGATCCTTGGACTCTCCTTGGTGAGCCACATATGCCACCATGTTTTTGTTGTCCAACATGGCCTTATTGTCTAGCCCTAAAGCAATTGCTGGAAAGTCTCTATAACCTTTAGGACTGCCATAAGCTCAGACTGATTGGAACTAGTGGGAGGCCGCAGGCCCCGCTGTTTCTGATCTCAAAGGCCTAAACAATGATCCCACCAGCCTAGTAGATTGGCAATCGTCATCACTATGACGAATTGTGGGGTTCATCCACCACCTTAGGGACTGCGCTATCAGGAAAGGGATAGAGCTGCACGATTAATCGTATTAAAATCGCGATCTCGATCCACCCCCCCTGCGATCTCCATTGGGCATTACCGCGATTTTCAGTGCAGTTAATGGGGTCTGACTTGAGGGGCGACTCAGCGCGACTTGACAGTAATAAAAGTCAATGCAAGTCGCCTGAAGTCTTTTCAAGTCGGAGTGACTTGAGTCTCAGGGGAGACTTCCAAGTCTGGGCAGAGAGCCAAGTTCTGAATCACCATTGATAAAAGACGCTAAAAAAGATGCAAAGTAATTTACTTCAAAGAAATGAACTCCCCTTGTATAGTTGTTTGGTTTAACCATTTAAAGACTAAATCTTTTCTGACACTTGCTGTTTACAAATAAAAATACATTATTTTGTTCTAGAAAGTTACTTAGAACCCGCAAACATTATATATATTTTTTTAGCAGAGACCCTAGAGAATAAGATGGCGGTTTATTTCAATATTTTATGTCACACGCTGTTTGCGCAGCGGACTTTTAAACGCAATTTCTTTGGAAAAATTACCCTTTCAAAAAACTAAACAGTGCTGTTAGCCCAATTTTTTTGTATATTTAATATATTACGCCGCAAGAATCATGATCTTTATTCTAAGCAAAAAAATTGTGATTCTCATTTTGGCCAGAATCGTGCAGCTCTACTTTGAAGTCCCACTGATGAAGGAACTTGTACTGGAAATGTCTTCACTGTGACCTGAACAACCAGAATGGTGGAGGACAAGATACCCAGGAGCCTCATATTAGACATGAGCAATTTTTTTAATTATGAATCGAAGTTCTAACCAAATTTCTGTTATTCATAGATTCGGATGTATCCGAATTTCCGAATCACAATAGTAACAAATTTTAATGAAGCCAAAATAAATTATAATGAAACAAATTATCCAAATTAGAATTTGAGAATTAATTTGGAATGGAAACATATTGCAATAAATACAGTAGGGCAAGAAAATGAAATAAGATGATGGGTCCTACTTAGGCTGCTTTATAGAATAGAATAAAATAAAAAAGAATAGAATAAAACAGAATAAAATATAATAGAAAAAATAGAACAAAATAGAAAGAATATAGCTGTCTTCCAAAACTCTAATTTTGAATAGAATAGATTAAAATAGAAAGAATATAGACCTTTACCTAAATGAAAATTTTTAAAACAATAGAATAAAAAAAAAAGAACAGAAAAGAATAGAATAAAACAGAATAGAAAATAAAAGAATAGAATGGAATATAAAATAAAGGAACAGAAAAGAATGATATAGAATAGAATAGAAAGAATATAGCCGTCTTCTGTAATTCATATTTTGAATCGAATAGAACCAGCTATTCTGTGCATGTCTTCCTCATACATTCTCTTGTTGACAAAGACGTTCTTTTCATCGCTGCCCTTGTGCATCTCTGAATCTCGAAACCCTTTCGCTGCTGTCCAGCACTGGTCTAAACTCACCTGACGACTATGCAATGAGGAATAATGGGGTGTGAACCCCTTTTCCTGAACAAGAACCAGACAAATGGCTTCTGCAGATTTCAGATCTTCTATACAGTATACCTCTGCAAACAACAGCACTTCTCACGACGTGTGGGGATTTGGGTTTCTACAAAATATCTTTGCAGAGGTCTGCTATGATGTCCAAAATCCACTTATCTGTAACTAACTCCATCCAGACCCCTCCAAAGTAAAGCAGTCTTGCCCCCCGCTGGAGAAGTCTGGGCAAGCCTTAAGAAAAGTTTCTCCTGGTTGAGCTTAGACTTGGAGACCTTCAAAAAAGAGGAATGAGCGTTCCTTCAGGGTTTTCTATAATACTCTCATCCAGGTCTGTAAGATCTTTCTTCTTTGAAATAATCTCTTGTTTGGACGAAAGGACTTCCGCTAGCATGTTCTTTCCTGTGGTAACAAGCCTGATCTGCCTCCCAAAACTCTGTGAATGGCCTCCTCCAAGGTCTTCCCAAAAAGCATTTTTCCCGTGAAAGTATTGGAACATAGTCCCTTCTTTTGGAGCATTATTGGCTGACCAGTGTTTTAACCAAAAGGCCTCATACACACGGGCGTAATAGCAAAACGTAGGGACCGACGTCAGGCAAAAAAAGCGGCGTCAAAAACACGGTTTCGTCTGCGTTTGGCATCGGCATTAGTGAGCGTCAGTGAGCATCGGCGTCAATAGGCATTTTTTTAAATAAAACATTCCTCTGCTATTTTTTTAACCTGAATACGCCGGTTAACGTCGCTACTGCGTTAATGCGCGTTAGTGAGCGCTTTCCCGGCTCAGCGCCAAAAACGCCATAATGTTACAGCCTCGGAACACGCGGATCCTGAGTTTGATGTACAGCTTAATAACGCCAACGTCATCTACAGCTCAAAAAAGTACATATTTGGGGGGAGCACCCTACCAGACGCATGGTGCTGCTGTAAGACCAATAGACAAAAAAGTACATATTACAGCGCACTCATGATACTTACTCCTGCCAGGCTGTTTAAAAGCATCTAAACGTATATAGCAAAAATACAGGGGTTTGGTCACACTGAATGGCCATAAAGTGCTTAAGCCCACTGACTGCTGCAAAGTACCCCCGATTTAACAGTGGGTTCCTACACTAACCTTAGAGTGAATGATCCTATCTCTTAAACCATGGAAGCCAACGCTTCTCTTTATGGGAGACCAGAGGACTCATCCCATGGGTCAGGTGGACACTGATTGGGGGTAATTAAGGAGGATGAGCTTCACCAGCCCAAAGGGTCTGGTCAGGAAAGATTTCTCCTGGCTGAGCTTAGACTTGGAGACCTTGAAAAAAGAGGAATGAGCTTTCCTTCGGGGTTTTCTATAATATTCTCGTCCAGGTCTGTAAGATGTAAGAAAGGACTTCCGCTAGCATGTTCTGGCCTGTGGTAACAAGCCTGATCTGCCTCCCAAAACTCTGTGAATGGCCTCCTCCAAGGTCTTCCCAAAAAGCATTTTTCTCGTGAAAGTATTGGGGCATAGTTCCTTCTTTTGGAGCATTATCGGCTGACCAGTGTTTTAACCATAAAGCTCTGCAGGCTATCACTGAAAGAGCCATCAGACAAACGGTCATTCTGATCTGGTCAGCTGCTACTTTCGCTATACAATCTGCTTCTATGTGCAAAAGCTACTGTGCTGGTGGACCTGCCCTCCATTCTACTTTTCTTTGAGAACTTGATTCCACTTCCACCAACCAAACCCTAAGGCACCCATAAATGAGACAGTTTTTTTCGTTCGACTAGTGGTTTGAACAAAAAAAAAACTGACATCCACACTCTCGAAGTTGATAAGGGAATCCTGCCTGCTGAGCTATTGTGTTCTAACAGAAAGGACATTTGCCCGCCATCAAGAATACATTGATCAGTGTTGCAGGCTATAGCCTGCAGCTCTGATCAAGCAAGGGCAATCCAACAGGGCAGTTGTACAGAAGTCGAGCAGTAGATCGACTTCTGTACAACCGCAGTGCCACTGCCCATACATGGATGGAAATTTGGCTGGATCAGCATGTATGGCTGGCTTTAAAGTCTTTTAGGCTCATTTACACTTGCTTCGGCTTCAACACAAACTAAGGGCTAGATTACACTTGCTTCAAAACAAGGCTACAGACACGCTTTGAGAGCGCTAGTCAAAGCTCCTGTCACTAAATAAAATAGTTAGCTTATAGTCCTGTTTACACATTGTTTTTGCTTTGGCTTTGTTAAAAAATTATACCCCATGTAGCTTTAGTTGTGCGTCAAAGCGTCTTCAAAGCCTCCATAGAAGTTTATGGCAAAGCTCGCTTGAAGCTCCACCGAAGCATCATCGAAGCCTCACCAAAGCCTCATCGAGACTCCACCAAAGCCTCAACGAAGCTCCACCAAAGCCTCATTAAAGCCCCACCGAAGCACCAAGCAAAAGCAAGGTGTAAACAGGACTGTAAGCTAACCATTTTATTTAGTGACAGGAGCTTTGACTGGCGTTCAGAGAACTTTAACAAAGCGTGTCTGAAGCTTGGTTTTGAAGCAAGTGCAAACTAGAACTAACGACTAGTTTACACTTGCTTCAAAACCGGGCTTCGGACACGCTTTGAGAGTGCTAGTCAAAGCTCCAGTCACTAAATAAAATGGTTAGCTTACAGTCCTGTTTACACCTTGCTTTTGCTTTGCATTGCTTCGGCTTCACTTCAAAAATTATACCCTATGTAGCTTTAGTTGTGCTTCAAAGCGTCTTCAAAGCCTCCATAGAAGTCTATGGCAAAGCTCGCTTGAAGCCTCATCAAAGCTCCACCAAAGAAAGCAAATAAGGGAAGGTCTTTTTTAATATCTGGGTAGTAAACCATCTGCTTCCTCTGAGAAGAGGCTTCTTCCTTCCATCCCACAGCCTGTTGCTGGCCGATGAATGCTGATGTGAATTTTAGTAAAATAGAGGAAAGGTCCACTTTAATAGGAATAAGAGTGATGGCACGTGACCTCCCAGAATCCTCCTCACCTCTCCGATCAGCTTTGTGTTTTATTAATAGAGATCAGAAGAGTGATGTAATGTGATCTTTCCAGAGTCCTCCTCACCTCAGTGGTCAGCTAGGGTTACCACATCATCCCTTTAATCCAGGACACATATGAATTACTCAGGTTCTGAGACTAATTTAATGCAGATAAGGCACCAAGTGAGTTTAATTACCACCTTGATCAGCCACAGAACCTGTTATAGGTGTCCTGGATTAAAGGGATGATGTGGCAACCCTACTTGCACTAGGGTTGCCACATCATCCCTTTAATCCAGGACACATATCGATAGCACAGGTTCTGTGGCTGATTAAGGTGGTAATTAAACTCAATTGGTGCCTTATCTGCATTAAATCAGCCTCAGAACCTGTGTAATTCATATGTGTCCTGGATTAAAGGGATGATGTGGTAACCCTAAAGCCTCGTACACACGGGACGACGATCGCATTCAATGCGTCGTACTCACGACCGTTGCATGCGGAATCGATCGTTTGTGGGCGCGCTTTCAACAGTTGAACATACGACGGTTGTACATGGGAGTTGTATGTGCAGACTACAAAACTTGGTTGTACCAACAAGCTCTCATACGACCGTTGTATTGTGTGTAGAGCAGTTGGGTACAACAAGTTGTATTGTGCTAAACACGCATGCGCCAAGTCCACTTCAACTAACACGAAATTAGATGAAGGAGCCCAAAAGGTGACGCTACTTCCTCTTTATACGCTCGTCCGCGTCATCACGTTCGGCCGGCCGCAAGTTGTATGTACGACCGTCGGGTGCACGTCAGTATGCTATTTACATTATGCAACATACGATTTGCGACGATCGTAGGTACGATCGTCGTCCCGTGTGTACGAGGCATAACTTGCACACAGAATTGCTCTCTGATCAGACTGTTATGGCTTGGGCCAGTTTGATGTCATTTTGCTGGTTGAAAAACACTGCTCTAGATAAACCACACATCTCCAAACAGCTTCTCCCTTCACAGGTGAGCAGTTCAGATGCTGCAGCCAGGCTAAAAGTCATTAAATTTTTCTAGGTTTTAATTTTGAGCTACGAAAACATGGCCGCCATTTCTCCCTCTTGAAGGCTCCTCAAACCTAGGCTAAGGGAACATGGCCGCTGCTATTCCGCAGACAGTGTTTTAGGGAACGTTCGCCCTCTAGCCTTAGCTGCAGAAGTGAGCTGCTGATAAGAGCAGATATTTCCGCCCTGTGGCTCGTGTGCGTTCCACATATATGTGCGGCTTCCTGGTTGCTATAACAACGCTCGCTCCAGCGAAAAGACTGCTGGCTCGTAGAGGGACGGCCATTTTGTTGTAGCCCCTGGTGGAGGAGGAGCTGCAGCAGTGGAAGAATCCTCTCGGTGGGGGTGTGAGGCTGCAGAGGGGTTGCACAGTGAGGAGGAGGTAATAATGTCTTCTTATTATTCTTCTATACAAAGAGGATGGAGATGAGGGAAGGGGGTCCAGCAATCGCTGTGCACTGTATTGGGAGATGGGGGTCATGTGACCTTTGGAGGCTTGTCACATGTCAAAGCACTGGCTACCCTCAGGCCCTGACAGCTGCACACCAAGGTGGTCAGCAGTGTCCTGTTTGGGGTTTCTCATGCCCAGTAGCTGTCTTTCTCTATGGAGAGAAGGGCGAAGCACCACCTCCTACCATGGTGCAGTCCCCCCATGGTCTTTGCATGGTTTGGCCCATATTGGTCAGCTTGGAGACCGGTTGTCTGTGCCAGGGTTGTGGGCTTGCTGTACCATATGCCATCTTATGACCATGGCCACCTTAATGAGAAGACCAGTAAAGCAGCAGCATGCAACAACTTTAACACGCCAATGTCATCGCCTTCATGAAAAGCCAGAGTTCCTGGTGGCCGCCATCTCTCCATTCACCTGCAATTTAATGGGCAGTCTCGTTGACCAACAGCGGCACTGATTGAGAGACGGGGGGGGGGTTGGTCATGTCAGCAGTAAGCCTGTCTTCAACATAAGGAGATTGGAGTTCCCGGGACCCCCAGGACGACTGTGGGCAATTTTATTTCTTGCAGTCAGTGTACAAAATAACAGAGCAGCTCAAACTGCCATACTCACCTCCTCTGTGCAGTACCTCTCTTCCACCCCAAGATGTCCTCAGTCTTTGGATTGAACATTTCTCCCAGAAGACTGAGAACATACTGTGAGTACAGGGAGTCATGGACCCAGGAACTCCACACAGGGATGGTGGGAACCCCTCATAATGGCCACAGCAGGTGTTCAGACCCGGGAACTCAGCACAGGGATGGTGGGAACCCCTCATATTTGCCACAGCAGGTGTACAGACCTGAGGACCCAGTGTAGGGATGTTGGGAACCCCTCATAATGGACACAGCAGGTATACAGTCTGGGGAACTCATCACATGGATGGACTGAACCCCTCATAATGGTCACAGCAGGTGTTCAGACCTGGAACTCAGCATAAGGATGGTGGGAACCCCTCATAATGGGCACATCAAGTGTACAGACCTGGGGACCCCTCACAATGGGCACAGCAGGTGTCAGACCTGGGAACTCAGCATAGGGATGGTGGGAACCCCTCATAATTGCCACAGCAGGTGTACAGACCCAGGTACTCAGCACAGGGATGGGGGTAACCCCTCATAATTACCACAGCAGGTGTACAGACCCGGGAACTCAGCACAGGGATGGTGGGAACCCCTCATAATGGCCACAGCAGGTGTACAGACCTGAGAACTCAGCACAGGGATGGTAGTAACTCCTCATAATGACCACAGCAGATATACAGACCCAGGAACTCAGCACAGGGATGGTGGGAACCCCTCATAATGGCCACAGCAGGTGTACAGACCTGGGAACTCAGCATAGGGATGGTGGAAACCCCTCATAATGGACACAGCAGGTATACAGACCCAGGAACTCAGCACATGGATGGTGGGAATCCCTTGTAATGGCCACAGCAGGTGTACAGACCTGGGAACTCAGTACAGGGATTGTGGGAACCCCTCATAATTGCCACATCAGGTGTACAGGGATGATGGAAACCCCTCATAGTGGCCGCATCAGATGTACAGACCCGGGAACTCAATGCAAGGATGGTGGGAACCCCGCGTAATGGCCACAGCAGGTGTGCATACCTGAGAACTCAGCATATGTATGGTGGGAACCCCTCATAATGGGCACAGCAGTTGTACAGACCTGGGAACTCAGCACATGGATGATGGGAACCCCTCATAATGGGCACAGGGATTATGGGAACCCCCTCATTATGGGCCCAGCAGGTGTACAGACCTGGGAACTCAGCACAGGGATGATGGGAGCCCCTCATAATGGGCACAGCAGGTGTACAGACCCGAGAACTCGGCACAAGGATGGTGGGAACCCCTCATAATGGGCACAGTAGATGTACAGACATGAGAACTCAGCATAGGGATGATGGGAACCCCTCATAATGGGCACAGCAGGTGTGCAGACCCGAGAACTCGGCACAAGGATGATGGGAACCCCTCATAATGGGCACATATGGTGTTCAGACCTGGCAACTCAGCATGGGGATGGTGGGAACCCCTCATAATGTGCACAGCGGGTGTACAGACCCAGGAACTCAGCACATGGATGGTGGGAACCCCTTGTAATGGCCACAGCAGGTGTACAGACCCAGGAACTCAGCACAGGGATGATGGGAACCCCTCATAATGGGCACAGCAGGTGTACAGACCCGAGAACTCGGCACAAGGATGGTGGGAACCCCTCATAATGGGCACAGTAGGTGTACAGACATGAGAACTCAGCACAGGGATGATGGGAACCCCTCATAATGGGCACAGCAGGTGTGCAGACCCGAGAACTCGGCACAAGGATGATGGGAACCCCTCATAATGGGCACATATGGTGTTCAGACCTGGCAACTCAGCATGGGGATGGTGGGAACCCCTCATAATGTGCACAGCGGGTGTACAGACCCAGGAACTCAGCACATGGATGGTGGGAATCCCTTGTAATGGCCACAGCAGGTGTACAGACCCAGGAACTCAGCACAGGGATGATGGGAACCCCTCATAATGGGCACAGCAGGTGTACAGACCCGAGAACTCGGCACAGGGATGGTGGGAACCCCTCATAATGGGCACAGCAGGTGTGCAGACCCGAGAACTCGGCACAAGGATGGTGGGAACCCCTCATAATGGGCACATATGGTGTTCAGACCTGGCAACTCAGCACGGGGATGGTGGGAACCCCTCATAATGTGCACAGCGGGTGTACAGACCCAGGAACTCAGCACATGGATGGTGGGAGCCCCTTGTAATGGGCACAGTAGGTGTACAGACATGAGAACTCAGCACAGGGATGATGGGAACCCCTCATAATGGGCACAGCAGGTGTGCAGACCCGAGAACTCGGCACAAGGATGGTGGGAAACCCTCATAATGGGCACATATGGTGTTCAGACCTGGCAACTCAGCACGGGGATGGTGGGAACCCCTCATAATGTGCACAGCGGGTGTACAGACCCAGGAACTCAGCACATGGATGGTGGGAGCCCCTTGTAATGGGCACAGTAGGTGTACAGACATGAGAACTCAGCACAGGGATGATGGGAACCCCTCATAATGGGCACAGCAGGTGTGCAGACCCGAGAACTCGGCACAAGGATGGTGGGAAACCCTCATAATGGGCACATATGGTGTTCAGACCTGGCAACTCAGCACGGGGATGGTGGGAACCCCTCATAATGTGCACAGCGGGTGTACAGACCCAGGAACTCAGCACATGGATGGTGGGAACCCCTTGTAATGGCCACAGCAGGTGTACAGACCCAGGAACTCAGCACAGGGATGATGGGAACCCCTTGTAATGGCCACAGCAGGTGTACAGACCCAGGAACTCAGCACATGGATGGTGGGAAACCCTTGTAATGGCCACAGCAGGTGTACAGACCCAGGAACTCAGCACATGGATGGTGGGAACCCCTTGTAATGGCCACTACAGGTGTACAGACCTGGCAACTCAGAACATGGATTTTGGGAACCCCTCATAATGAGCACAGGGATGATGGGAGTCATTCATAATGGGCACAGCAGGTGTACAGACCTGGCAACTCAGAACATGGATTTTGGGAACCCCTCATAATGAGCACAGGGATGATGGGAGTCATTCATAATGGGCACAGCAGGTGTACAGACCTGGGAACTCAGCACAGGGATGGTAGTAACTCCTCATAATGGCCACAGCAGATATACAGACCCAGGAACTGAGCACAGGGATGGTGGGAACCCCTCATAATGGCCACAGCAGGTGTACAGACCTGGGAACTCAGCATAGGGATAGTGGAAACCCCTCATAATGGACACATCAGGTATACAGACCCAGGAACTCAGCACATGGATGGTGGGAATCCCTTGTAATGGCCACAGCAGGTGTACAGACCTGGGCACTCAGTACAGGGATTGTGGGAACCCCTCATAATTGCCACATCAGGTGTTCAGGGATGATGGAAACCCCTCATAGTGGCTGCATCAGGTGTACAGACCCGGGAACTCAACGCAAGGATGGTGGGAACCCCGCATAATGGCCACAGCAGGTGTACATACCTGAGAACTCAGCATATGTATGGTGGGAACCCCTCATTATGGGCCCAGCAGGTGTACAGACTTGGAAACTCAGCACAGGGATGATGGGAACCCCTCATAATGGGCACAGCAGGCGTACAGACCTGGGAACTCAGCACAGGGATGGTGTGAACCCCTCATAATGGGCACAGTAGGTGTACAGACATGAGAACTCAGCACAGGGATGATGGGAACCCCTCATAATGGGCACAGCAGGTGTGCAGACCCGGGAACTCGGCACAGGGATGGTGGGAACCCCTCATAATGGGCACATATGGTGTTCAGACCTGGCAACTAAGCACGGGGATGGTGGGAACCCCTCATAATGTGCACAGCGGGTATACAGACCCAGGAACTCAGCACATGGATGGTGGGAACCCCTTGTAATGGCCACAGCAGGTGTACAGACCCAGGAACTCAGCACATGGATGGTGGGAACCCCTTGTAATGGCCACCACAGGTGTACAGACCTGGGAACTCAGCACATGGATTTTGGAACCCCTCATAATGAGCACAGGGATGATGGGAGCCATTCATAATGGGCACAGCAGGTGTACAGACCTGGGAACTCAGCACAGGGATTATGGGAACCCCTCATAATGGGCAAAGCAGGTGTACAGACCTGGGAACTCAGCACAGGGATTATGGGAACCCCTCATAATGGGCAAAGCAGGTGTACAGACCTGGGAACTCAGCACAGGGTTTTTGCGATTTAGTATTGCGCTATAACTGGTAACTGTGCGGTCATGCGATGCTGTACCCAAATTACATTTTTATAATTTTTTCTCATATAGAAATAGAGCTTTCTTTTTGTGGTATTTGATCACCACTGGGGTTTTAATTTTTGCGCTATAAAAAAAACACCAACAATTTTGACTCAAAAATAAAAAAAACAATATTTTTTACTTTCTGCTATAAAACACATCCAATAAAAAATGTAAAAAAAAAATCAAATTTCTTCATAAATTTAGGCCAATATGTATTCTGCTACATATTTTTGGTAAAAAATCCCAATAACCTTATATTGAATGGTTTGAGCAAAATTTATAGCGGCTACAAACTATATATACTGATTTTTCTCTAGTCGTCTGTCCAGGACAGCACTAGAGAGATAGAGCTCCTCCTCCGAAGGCAGGAAACACAAGGATTAAGTCTTTAAAAGGGCGCCTCCCCTTCCTCTCCTCCCCCTCTTCGCGGCCAGAGTCGAAGGGAGACACGGACTGGCCCCCTGGGTAGTAGGTGATGAGTGTCCACTCGTCAGAATCTCGAGGGTGTGGGCGGAGGAGGAGGCACCTCCTTTGTGTTTTTTGACTCCTCTCCTTCCCCTCCGCGGGAAAATTTCTGAATTAGGAACACAAAGGACGGAAGCCTCCTCCTCGAGATAGAGAGATCACGACAGGACCTGTCTGCTGATCTCTTTTTAGTCATATATATCAAACATCGGCGATATTTAAAACGAGTTTGGTAAGTTATATTCCAATAACCCTAAAAAATGGTTTTTATACATCGTCTTATGTATAACCGGATTTAAATACTTCTTTAAACTAAAAAAAAAATGTAAAAAATAACCTACACAAAATATCGTCTTTCATTTTTTATAACAAAAAAAATAAAAACTCAGTTTTAACAACCACAAAAAAAATATCGCGTTTTTAATTTTGGGGTCACCACTAGTTTATGGTGTTTTTCTTTCGAGATAAAGATATACTCTTTTTTAATATTTTTACATTAAACCCATGTCGTAGCGTACTGGCGTGTCAATGGTCAATATCGCGTTATGATTTAGCGTTTTTGGGAC
>BLSH010212890.1:711286-763517 GCA_018402905.1 Glandirana rugosa | reverse complement strand
CCCCTGGCCCATTCCACTCGGGCGCTATCGGCCTCTTGGGCAGAACGAGCTGGAGCGACACCAGAGCAAATTTGTCGTGCTGCAACTTGGTCAAGTTATACGACCTTTATGAAGCACTACAGGTTGGACCTCATCTCAGCGCAAGAGCAAGCGTTTGAGAGAAAGGTCCTCCAAGCGGTAGTCCCCCCCTAATCTGGTAAGTTCTCGTTGATCCTCTCTAGTGCTGTCCTGGACAGACGACTAGAGAAAACCAGAGTTAGACTTACCGGTAACTCTGTTTCTGGGAGTCGTCCAGGACAGCAGGGATTCCCTCCCTATATGCTGTTATAACTTTGGACGAGTGTGTTTGTTTCTTTCAGAAACCGTTCCGGAGTTCTCGGTTAAAGACTGAGGAGAGGAAGGGGAGGCGCCCTTTTAAAGACTTAATCCTTGTGTTTCCTGCCTTCGGAGGAGGAGCTCTATCTCTCTAGTGCTGTCCTGGACGACTCCCAGAAACAGAGTTACCGGTAAGTCTAACTCTGGTTTTTTTTATACTATTAATGGAGGCAATCAGCGACTTGTAGAGGGACTGTGATATTGCAGCGGACAATATGACACTAACTGACACTTTTGGTACTTTTTGGGAACCAGTGACACTAAGGGTCCTTTCACATGCACAAACCCTTCGGGTCCGCCTGTCAGTTTTTCAGGCGGACCTGAATGGACGCTCCACTGTCCTCTATGGAGCGACAGATGTCAGCGGTGACATGTCCGCTGACATCCAATCCGCTCCGATCCGCCAAATACAGACGGATGGAAACCCTATTTTCCATCCGTCTGGCGGATTGGATCGGATGAACACGAACAGACGGTCCTTTTTCATCTGATCCCCCATAGAGGAGAGAGGAGCTCTGACAGGTCAGTTTCTGCACGGAGGGCAGAGGCGATCCTGTCATCCGCCGGCTCAGCGGGGATCAACGGATGGATCCCCGATGAGCAGCGGAGCCCGCCCGCTGGTGTGAAAGGACCCTAATACAGAGATCAGTGCTAATAATATACATTGTCGCTGTACTAATGACACTGGCTGGGAAGGGGTTGAATATCTAGGGCGATCATTGGGTTAACTGTGTGCCTAACCAGTGTTTTGTGTGTACTGTGTTGAGGATTTACTAAAGAATGTGATGGATTTTATTTCCTGCTTTGCAGGGAAACAAAATCCATCACTTCCACGCTGACAGGATGGAGCTCTGCATTGTTTACATAGGCAGAGCTCTGTCCTGTCTCTCTTCTTGCCGATCAGCAGGTGCTGACGGACATCCACTGGCCGGCAGCCATGATCGGCTTGTGCTGTATCTAATCACAGCACAGCCAAGTCGCCAGTGGCGCATTCGCTCTCCCCCCACCCGGAAGTGCCAGATCACATGCTAGGTATGTGATCTGGCACAGAAGAGCCACTCTAACGCCGTACATCTGAGTGATGCGGTCGGCTAACTATTAAATAAATGGAAAAAAACAACAACAATATTTTCTCCTTTCTGTCATAAATAATACAATCAAATTTCTTCATAAATTTAGGCCAAAATGTATTCTGCTACTTGCTGCAAGTGCTGTCAGTGACCGGGGGCTGATCTTGCTTACACTGCGTTTTTGGGGACACTATACTATTGGGGGCACCGATTATAGTTCTTATCATGGTCAAGATACTGATAAGCACAGACGCTATACTAGTAGTGGCGGTGATCAGCCACTTATAGTGGGACTGTGATAGGGTGGCGGGCAATCTGGCGCTAACAGACACTGGCTGGAAGGGACACTAACTGACGCTGATGTCTCCAGTGACACTAATAGAGCGATAATACTGTACGCTTTACTAATGACACTGGTTGGGTGACAAGAGGGCAATCAATGGGGTTAACTGTGTGCCTAACAAGTATGTACAGTAAGTGCATGTGTGCTGCTTTTACTCACAGATCTGACTGCGTCTCTCCTTGCTTTCAATTCTGAACGGTAACTGATAGCAGGGAGAAATCCAGCCAGATCTGTGTGTTGTGTTTACAAACACACAGATCTCTGTGCTGTGATTGTCCACAGCCGATCAGCAGGTATACAGCCAAATTGGCTGTAACCTGCTGACAGACCCATGCTGTAACCTGCTGACAGACCCATGCTGTGTCCAGCAGGGTGTGCACGCATGCGCGCCTTTAAACCAGGAAGGAGACTGCAACATGCGGCTACGTTGCGGCGCCTGGGGTTACTTTTCGCCAGCAGCGAACGTACAGCTGGTGGTTGGCAAGAGGTTAAAGGGTGAAATATATTCTTATTATTTTTCGATTGCAGCTTGGCACCTCCAATGTCCCGAGGGGCTAAGAAGGTTTGAAGATCTTTCCAAAGACGCCATGATGGAGAGAGACGGCCTGTTTGTCATCAAAGTGGAAGATGATGAAGATGCAGATGTGGCGAGCGATGATCAGTGTAAGGAGGAGGAGATCAGCACAGGTGAGGAATAAACACTAAAGCAGGAAAATTCTCAGTACATTTGATGATTTGACGGATGCCGTTGGAGAGTACTTCAAAATTTAATTTGCTTTAACGTTCGATTTTTTTTTTTTTGGAACACATGGACTTTCCTGAGCAAAAAGCTGTTGGGGCTCGTTCACAAGTGCGGACAGAGGGGCAGTAAGACCAGGCTCTTTAGCTGCAGTTTTACCACCCCCCCCCCAACCGCCCAACTGAACAAAGATAAGCAGTCGCTCAGAGCTCAACGCATGCCATGACCACAATGTAACCATGGCAAAAATTAAGCAGCATGTCACATTTGGTGAGCAACTAATGCAAGTCTATGGGAGATTGCAGCAATATGGGGCGGCATTTGCAGGAATAAATCTCCGCTTCGTTGACTGTCAAATATTCCAGTCCGGGCCAATTCTGACATTTCTCTCCTACATGTAAAAAACATAAATTTTTCCATAGAAAACTACTTAGAACCCCCAAATATTATATATTTTTTTAAAGAGGAAGTAAATTTCTTTTTTTCCCCTTTTTTTCTTACCTGCAAAGTAAAGGAATAATGTGCTAGTATGCATTGTATACTAGCACAACATGTGCAACTTACCCGCAAACGAAGCCCACGTTGTCCCCACTAGGGGCTGCATCCATCTTCGCCTGTCTTCCTTCCTTCCTCATGCGTGCTGGAGCTGCCAGTCACAGCACAGACTTCTGAAGAAATGTATATACTTATAAGTATACTTATTCATTTATTTCAGGTACTTATATAGAGCTGTCAATTTACGCAGCGCTTTACATATATCTTGTACATTCAGATCAGTCCCTACCCTCAAGGAGCTTACAATCTAAGGTCCCTAACTCACATTCATACATATACTAGGGCCAATTTAGACAGGATCTAATTTACCTACCAGCATGTCTTTGAACTGTGGGAAGAAACCGGAGCACCCGGAGGAAACCCACACAGGCACAGGAAGAACAAGCAAACTCCAAGCAGGTAGTGTCGTGGTTGGGATTCGAACCAGCGACCCTTTTTCTGCCAGGCGAAAGTGCTATCCACTACACCACTGTGCCGCCCTATATACAGTAAATATCTCCTAAAACAGTGCAAGTTTAAGAGATCCTTACAGTACCTATAGGTAAGCCTTAGAGGCTTTCCTATAGATACAACGAATAGGGGAAAGTTTATTCCTCTTTAAGCAGAGGCCCTAGAGAATAAAAAGGTGGGTGCTGCATATTTTTATGTAACTCTTTATATGCGCGTTTTTTTTAAATGCACATTTTTTGGAAAAAAATACACTTTAAAGCGGAAGTAAACTGCATCAATTTTTTTTATTTAAACCCTGTAAGGTAAAGGCATAATGTGCTAGTATGCATCACATATTAGCACATTATGAAATACTTACCTTAGGACGAAGCCCTCCAAACGGCACGCTGTCACCGCTGAGAGGGCTTCCATCTCCACCTGGACTTCCTTCCAGGTTCGAGAGCTCTGGCCGTGCGGCGATGTCGTCACTCCCGCGCGGGAGTCTTGAACCGCAGCATGGGGCTCTGAAGGGACAGCACGGGTATGCTGTCCCTTCAGAACGCATGCATTGGTGATGTCACCGGCTGCATGCAGTGTGAATATCTTTTAAACCGTACAGGTTTAGGAGATATTCACGGTACCTACAGGTAAGCCTTATTATAGGCTTACCTGTAGGCACAAGTGCAAAATAAGAGTTTACTTCCACTGAATTTTAATGCAAAAAAACACAATATAATACTCAACTGAAAAGATGATGTTACGGCAAGTAAATAGATACCTACCATGTCACGCTTTAAAATTGCGTACGCCTGTGGAATGGCGCTAAACTACGGTATCACAAAATAGGTGACGCTTTAAAAGCCTTTACAGGCTACCAGTTTAGAGTTACACAGGAGGTCCGGAGTTATTATTGCTCTCTGGCGTTTGCGGCGATACCTTGCATGTGTGGTGCGATCACCGTTTACATATGCGTGCGGGACCGACGCGCACGTTTACATTTGCACAGGAGGAGGGGGTGCTTCATAAGTTTTTATTTTTTTTATTTTACTGTTTATTTTATTTAAAAAGCAAAAAATTACACGGTCTCTATCACTTTTATTGCTATCACAAGGGAAATACAACATCCCTTGTGATAGCATGGGCCGTGACAGGTCTTCTTTATGGAGATATCTGGGGGTCTACTAGACCCCAGATCTCTCCTCTGGCTTCCAATGCAGCCTATCAGACACAGATCAGTCTGATTGGCTGGTAACAGGCAGGTAAACAATGAACTGAAACCAGAAGTGACAAAATCCTTGTCGCTTCCAGTTTCTGACATCACAAAGTGGAAGGAGAGACCTCAGTTCCTCTCACTGTGTCCCAGGATCCAGATGCAGCTGGTCGTATCCTTAGTGGCAGTGGGGGGGCTTGTAAAAGTAATCCAGCAGCTCTTTAGCTGCTAGGATTACTTTTTCAGTGAAGGGGATCGCTGGCTGAAACAAAAAAATGATCACACTTCCTATCCTGCAACATACCGGTACGTTGCTAGACGGGAAGCAGTTAAAAGTAGTCCACCAGGGATTGCTTTTCAGAAGGGTGGCAAGAGCTGGCACGCTTGTGAACAACAAGCCCTTAGGCTGCATTCATACCTGAGCTACAGGTTTTCGGACATATTTGAAGCGTTTTGTAGCGCGATATCGGGCATTTGCAAACGCCTGATGTCACGCGTGTGACACTTTTCCATTGATTCTATGTCCATAGAAAAGTGTCAGAAACGCCTGAAGATGCCCGACAAAAATACCTCCGGGAGTAGTTTGAGCGTCGGGCATTTGGATTCAGGTGTGTGTGAGTGGAGATGTGAACCGTCTCCATACAGAAACATTGATTTTTTTTCCCATCTAGCGTTTTGTAGCTTCATGCTTCAGGCATATTTGAGCTACAAAATGCTCAGCCTTAGAGCTCCATTCGTTCGAGAAAAAGTTTACATCCTGCTCCTTCAGGTTTCTCATCACTGTGGTCAAATAGGAATGCCGATTTGTCCCCACTAGCAATTAGGAAATTGAAGGAACGTGCTTGAAATAAGAAATTTCAAACAGGACTCTACTAGTGTATGGCTAGTGAACGAGTGAATCTTTATTCACAGACCCAGAAGACTCCAGCGAAAATGCAGGAGATTTTCAGGAGGAGGAAGATGAACATGTGAAGGTTAAAGAGGAGGAAGTGCCTATGGAGATCAGTACAGGTGAGCTATTGGTACATACCATAGTGCTTGGGCTTTCGAACGCTTTAGCTCTGGAAGGTTTTAACCCCTTTGTGACCAGGGCATTTGTTGCTATTCAGCACTGCGCTACTTTATTTTTGTTTGTCAAAAGATACTTTTATTTGACCAAATTCAAGCATGCAAATTCCAGAAATGCTCACGGTACAATACAAAGTTGTGATGCACAGGAACAGGTAATCGATTGCAGCTAGACAATCTCCTGCACTCAAGAGGAGTGCACTGGCAAAAGACAATCCATACTCTTCGGCAGATCCAATTCTTGTACCGGTTGCTCCTGCAGGCTGGGGAAACCCAAAGGAAATACTGCAGGAACAGAGGGCAAACCAACCTAGCGCATTACCTTTATGATAGCTTTATTGTGTAAAAAAGACAAATGTATACTCACAAACAACATCAGCAATAAGGCACATCAAAGTCCTTTGGAAAGTGCACCCTGATATTTTCTGTAGTCCTAACAGAGAGCCTCCCCAGTGGAAGCACATGCATTATAATGGATAGGTGAACCTAGAGGGAGCCTACCCCTTCTTAAAGGCACAGGGGTGCACTGGACACCCAGCATATAGCACAATGGCAGCGAAAGTGTCCAGCGCGTGCGTCCCGTCACCAGTATTTCAAGGGTACAAACAAATGGCCGCTACCCTCACTTATAACTGGCCTTTGCAGCAAGGAGCATATGGAAGGGCAATGTATACAAAAAAAAAACAAATAAATTCCCAGCTCAACTTACCAACCAGCTTGCAACCAACCAAATTATTCTAACAGTATGCGTTAAAAACAGGGGTTTAGTTTGCACACATTTGCAAATACATGCATATTTTGCTTTTGTTTTGCATGCATTGCCCTTCCATGTACTCCTTGCTGCAAAGGCCAGTTATAGGTGAGGGCAGTGGCCATTTGTTTGTACTGTTGGAATATTGGTGAGGAGGGTGTACTGGGCACCTTTGCTACCATTTCACTGTGGAGGCTATCAGAATTTATAGTTAGGACTACAGAAAATACTGGGGCGCCTTGACGGGACAGCTTACGCGTGTACTTGCAAATGTGTGCAAACTAAACCCCTGTTTTTAACGCATACTGTTAGACAAGATAATTTGGTTGGTAGCAGGCTGACTGGCGAGTTGAGCTGGGAATTTCTTTGGTTTTGTTTTGCATGCATTGCCCTTCCATGTGCTCCTTGCTGCAAAGGCCAGTTATAGGTGAGGGCAGTGGCCATCTGTTTGTATGTGTATACACATGTCACAAAACACATATACCCACTTGGTGGCATAAAATCCATTATCAATAATAAAAAAATCTAGTATCAATGATAAAACACTTATGTTGTATTCCATACATACCAGATCTCATCTGCATTAGTGGAGCACTGTAAGATTGATCACAAAAGACTGTCACATGGGGGCCAGAACTCATCATGAGGAGACGAAGAGTGGGTGTGAGATTTGCTGCCACAGTGCTGGTCCGCAAATCCAAGATAGACAGGCCGCCTGTGGAGCGCACACTGGATGAAAACCAGGAAGTGCTCCACTACCATGATCCGCCATGTCCACCGGACAGTCATGGATCTGCTCTTCTGCATGCCCCAGGGGGTGCGCATGGGCTTGGTGACGGACAGGTATGTCATTGAGCCTGTAGGTGCTGCCCGCTAGCAGTAAATCTACTGTTAGCAGGAGCCAAGTGGTTAAACATCTGATTTATTGTCGTTGGATGCCTCTCCAGGTATTGCTTGCCACCGGCAACTGAGGACTATTTGTAGAGTAGCAATTCACAGAATTGGCTGAGAAAAAATCATCCTAATTCTTATGTTCTTCTTCAGATGGACGATACAGAAGGTTCAGTGCGGAAGAACACCCAGCCACCCCTCCAGAGGGAAAAGCAAAAGATGGTGGCTCCACAGCCAACACTACAGGAGTAAATTCAGTGACCCCAAATCTCCATCCGGTGCTTCCTGCTACGTATCTCTCACCCGGGCCCTCTACGCAAATCGCTTTCTATTTTCCCACCCCAGCCCCTGTCACCCACCGCAAATATCGCAAACGTCCCAAGAAGTTTCCATGTACCGAATGTGGAAAAAGCTTTGACCAGAGGACAAAACTTGTTGCACATGAACGTTCCCATACAGGAGAGAGGCCCTTTTCCTGCTCCGAGTGTGGCAAAGACTTTGCACAGAAGGCCCATCTAGTTTCACACCAGAAGATCCATTCGGGGGAGAAGCCCTATTCATGCTCAGAGTGTGGGAAGAGTTTCATAGAAAAGGCTCTCTTAAGCAGGCACCAGAAGTTTCACGCTGGAGTGAGGCCGTTTTTGTGTGCCATATGCGGCAGGCGGTTTTTCCAGAAAGGTGATGCGCTTAAACATGTGCGAATTCACACGGGGGAGAATCCCTATTCCTGCACCGAGTGTGGTCAGTCCTTCCCATACAAAGCACGTCTCGACCGACATTTATTAAGCCACACGGGTGAGAAGCCTTTCTCCTGTTCCCACTGTGGGAGGGGATTCGCTTACAAAGGCCTTCTTCTGGCACACGAAAGAACTCATACCGATGAGAAGCCTTATTCATGTGCAGTGTGCGGGAAATCCTTTTCCCAGAAGTCCAACCTGGCCAGCCACGAAAGAACTCACACAGGGGAGAAGCCATTTTCCTGTTCGGAGTGTGGGAAGAGTTTTACGAGGAAGGCGACTCTCATTGGCCATCAGAACACGCACAAGAAGAAACGTTTTGTACAGCTAAGGATGAGGGAAGAGAGTGGCTCTGAAATAGGGGAAAATACGGACATGTTGGCCACACAGAGCTGCCCACCGCAGCAGGCTGAAAAGTAATTCCAGAGCACCTGTATTTTAGTAGTATGTTTACTTCTCTGAAAGAGGAAAAATGGGGAACTAAACGCTCCTTTATACAGTGAAAGTTTTAGTGAATTTTCAAAATGTGATGGGGCTGCCTGGGTATTGTGTGCTCCCTTAAGTCTTGTTACTGCGTTGGCCCTAGGGGGTTTGGTCATGAGGTCTTGAGTGCCCAATTGTGGGGTAAATCACATACTGACTCTGTATGTGTCTCAAAGAGTCAATCTAAGGGATTTTGTCCAATGGATGGTTTTGGTGACATCAAGTTCTCCTTCAATCTAAACTACTTATGGTGCCGCAGTACCAAATTTAATGAAAGTACAGGACTTCCCAGATATACTAAAACCTTCACTGCGAAAATCAGGGGCAGTGCCCATTCTCCTCCCCCCTCCCCAATGTAGCTTATTGATTGATACAAAACATCATATGCACTTGAATAAGACACAGCTAACGTGATATGCAGATTGCAGTAGACAATTATAACCAATAAAACCTCCCCTTTTGATGGGTGAGGGCCTCCAGATAGGGGATTGCTGTTATAGGTTACTGAACTCTACATATTGTTCTGTGCTTTAGATATTGTAATTGCAGGTGGAGTTTGGTGGGTTCATCATGCAGTGCTTTCTTGAATCTCCTGTGGAATCTAGCACCAAGATCTTCCTGCCCTGGTTCCTTAGTCTTTATCTGACCACCTCATGGTGTTCCAATGACAACAAAAACCCATGGGGGAAGATGGCAACTCTTATTATTGGACACGGCAGGTGTGGAGACCTTAGTCTTTATCTTACCACTTTGTGGTGTTCCAAGAGTAAAAACTCAATGGCGATGATGGCAGCCCTTCATGTTGGACACAACAGGTGTGGAAACCTTAATTTTTATCTGACCACCTTGTGGTGTTCCAACAAGAACAAAACCCCATGGCAGATGATGGCAGCCCTTCATGTTGAACACAGCTGGTGTGGAGACCTTAGTGTTTATCTAACCACCTTGTGGTGTTCCAACAAGGACAAAACCCCATGGCAGATGATGGCAGCCCTTCATGTTGGATATGACAAGTGTGGAGACCTGGGCGCAGAGCTCTTGCCAATAGAGTTCCCATCAGATGTAAGAAGGCATTGGATGGTTTATCCATCACCTACCAAAGACTGATGTAATTTTCTTCTGTCCTCCAAATAGTCTTATTTAACAGGTAAAATGATAGTTGTTGTTCATGTCCACTTAACCTACTAAAATTAAATTATTTCAGTTGAAGATAGGTACTTTGATTACCGCTACTAGACTAGTTAGTCTTGTAGTTGCTAGCAATAGACTTTGGCAAACTAACAATAAATTAAACACGACCTAATCGTAGGACGTTAGTCTCAAAGACACGCCAACACTTTTGAGGGCTTCTTCGACATGTAGAGGGTCAAACCACTCTAAAGAGAGCAAAACTTAATTGTGGGACTTTAGTCTCAAATACACGCCAACAGTTTTGAGAGTCTCTAAGGCATGTAAAGGGGCCAAACCACCCTAAAGAGAAGACGACCTAACTATGAGACGTTAGTCTCAAGTACACCCGACCACTTTTGAGACTTTCTACATCCTGTACAGGGTCAAACAACCCTAAAGAAAACATGACCTAACCATGGGACGTTAGTCTCAAGTACACGACAGCACTTTCGAGTCTCTATGAGCTGTAGAGGGTCAAACCACCCTTAAGAGAACACAATCTAACCACGGGACGTTAGTCTCAAATACATGTCAACATTTTAGAGAATCACTACGGCCTGTATAGGATCAAACAACCCTAAAGAGAACATAACCTACCCGTGGGGCGTTAGTCTCAAGTACACGCCATCACTTTTGAGACCCTTTACAATCTGTAGAGGGTCAAATCACCCTAAAGAGATGCGTATACAGTGGGTTACTTGTGTGCTTCAAAAAGAGAGGATCTCCTCATCAGCTCTACCTCAAGCATCACCAGCAGAAAGTAAGAGGACAGTTGGTCATTTTCCCACCATCTTCTTCCAAGAAACAGAACTCCTACATGGCCACAAAATATCGTTTCCCTTACTTCTTCGAAAAATGAACAACCTTTCACTCAAAATGTCCGTACACTTGACCCATGGAGTCCCAGGTGGATGGTGAGGTGATTGCCCTAGTAAAATATCAAAAGGACGGTGGCCATCAAAAGTCATGCCCCTGGGTAACCATCGACCACAAATGTCTTCCACAAATTGTTTCTTGAGACCTATAACTAGGTAGGGGTTTGTAATAAGCTATATTAGGTCGCTTCTTCCTGGAAAACTCCTAGCCTAAGACAAAAATAGAGAAACAAAGTTTGGGGTTTAAAAGGGGAGGTATAGAAGGTTGACCTGAAGCCATCAATTAAGCCACCTGAGATGACAGTATTGCTGAAATTGCCATAGTATTGGGTAATTGGCGGGCTCTTGATGGGCATGTCTTGCAGGCATCTCCACAATCTCATGCAGGAGATGATTGCCTATTGCAAGACACCACTTCCTGCTGTGGATTTCTATCCCCGCATGCTTTGAGATGGACACTTGGTTCCCCGAAGTGACTCCCACCCCCCCCCCCCCCACCCCCCACACACACACATTACTGTCGAAATTGATACCTAATGCATGATATCCAAACATTTTAGACATTTGTCAATGTGTCTTTAGGAGTTTGTGCATCCCCTTCGTTTATCCCGATTGGAGGAATACAGTTTAAAGAAGGACTCCGTCAAGAGGAACAAAAACAACCGAAGTGATCAATCTGCAAAGTGAAAATTTTGTTTACAGGTGTCTGCGTTAATGTTTCATATGTGAAAGGCTGCTAATGCTAAGGTGGGAACTGAATGTCAGACTTGCTATCACACAATGGTATATCATTCAGCTATGACTCCAACCTCTTAAGCACACCGTCTTCAGTTGCAGAAACTGATTTGTAGCCCTCTGTGCTGGCACTGGTGCAGCTGCAGATTTACATGGTCTAGAGCAGGTTTTCTCAACCAGGGTTCCCTGGAACCCAAGGGTACCTTCAGAGGTTGTTAGGGGTTCCTTGAGCAATGAGCAATTTCTTCCTCTCAGATAAATTCCTGCCAACACCATTGATCATTTTAGTTATCTATAAGGGGGTAATTCTTCCCAATGGCCACCACACTAATGTATCATGAGTTGTGGATATAGTAATTTTTAGCAGGGTCCCTGAGACCTGAAAGTTATTTCAAGGGTTCCCCTGTGTTGAAGAAAAGGTTGAGAAAGGCTGGTCTAGAACATAAGCTTGCATGTGATCTTTAGCCAGGCCAGTGCTATCTTTTACTCCGCCATTGAGCTCAATGGATGTTTTCCTCCAATCACCAGCTGTTGTGTCTTAGATTGTTGTTAAAAAATAAAGAGGACCTGTCTGTGTTTATATTTTTTGAGTCTGCTCCTTTGCAAAGCTGCATCCTAATCTTGGGAATTTTATTGAAAGAAAAACTCTTGAGGCGACACATGTCCTCCTATTGTTGGACCCCAATAAAAATGCTAATTTCCTGGCTGTCATGTGGATCCTCTATCTTCAGGAATTTCAGTCACTGACCCCAAAGAAGCATACAGGTAAGGTTTTCCAATGTTACTGCTCTACATTAGTGATTTAGTATTGAATTCAGAAGTTCGGGATAACACTCAGACAAAAGAAGTTTTGGAGGTTAGCCAATTCATCTATGTCAAGGTCAGCTCCCAGCTTGTGATAGGACCTTATGTCCCCTAGTGGTTAGATCTGATGTTGGGGTGGGAATTAGTCTACTCATATATGATTTCACTATGCCCCTAGTGGTCAGGTCTGGTACTTGGATAAGAGTGGTTTATTATGACATGAATTTGCTGGTTAGCAATCTCCATAGTACTGCAACAGTGTTCTTTTTATACAGTTTTAGCACTAGAAGGGTTAAGTATTTTCTATATAACTGTATTCCCCCTCATTTCCAGGTATGCCTGCCCCCCTCCATGCTATGGGTCAGGCTCATGTCACATTGATGCCAGCTTGTACACTCTTCTGCACATGCGGGGAGTGTGAGAGCCTCAGGCTATTTAGTACCCAAAGGTGCCCAGGAGAAAGTGCCAACAAAAAGGAGATTTGTATGCCACCTATGCACTCCCTCCCCCCATGAAGGGTCCCAAACATGGTCATTATGTAGGTGTGGCACAAACAGTCAAACACATTGTCACAATTGAAAAGTAAATGCACTGTTCTAATAGCCTTCCCAGTTCCTGCAGTGTCAAAAATGGCAGCTCCACAAAAGAGGTAGCAGAAGACAACTGGCAAAGGAACATTTTAGGGGATACTGCACCAATACCCATTACCCCCCCCCCCCTCCTGGTCACCACTGACAACTCTCCTGGCAAGTGAAACTTGCGTGTGCATTCCCACACGTTGCTAATATGCACCCCTCCATCATCTGGAACCATTCCACCCCCTCATCACCTGATGTCACACCCCCTATCAACTGACACTACACCCCTATATCACCCTGAACTACAGACACCGCAACCCTCATAATCTGGTATGACTGACACTGCACCCCTCCACCACGTAGAATTGCTGACACTGCACCCACCATCACCCGGTGCCAATGACATTGCACTCACCAATACCTGGCATCAAAAACACCACACCTCCCATTACCTGGAATCACTGACACTGCACCCACTAATGCCTGGAAGTGAACCAATGACACTGCACCCACCAATATCTGGAACCACTGATACTGCACCCATCAATACCTGGAACCACTGATACTGCACCCACCATCACCTGGCACCACTGACACTGCACCCACCATCACCTGGCATCACTGACACTGCACCCACCATCACCTGGTACCACCGATACTGCACTCGCCAATACCTGAAACCACTGACACTGAACTCACCAATACCTGACATCAATAACATCACCCCCCCTTCCCCACCCATTACCTGACATCAATAACACCACACACCTCCATTACCTGGCACCAATAACACCACATCCCCCATTACCTGGAACTACAGACACTGCACCCGCCAATACCTGGCATCAATAACACTACCCCCACTACCCTTACTTGACATCAATAACACCACCCATCCTGATTACCTGACATCAATAACACCACACCCCCATTACCTGACATCAATTACACCACACCCCCATTACCTGACATCAATAACACCACACCCCCATTACCTGACATCAATAACACCACACCCCCATTACCTAACATCAATAACACCAGACCCCCATTACCTGACATCAATAACACCACACCCCCATTACCTGAGATCAATAACACCACACCCCCATTACCTAACATCAATAACACCAGACCCCCATTACCTGACATCAATAACACCACACCTCCATTACCTGAGATCAATAACACCACACCCCCATTACCTGAGATCAATAACACCACACCCCCATTACCTGACATCAATAACACCACACCCCCCATTACCTGGCATCAATAAAACCACCCCCCCCAATTACCTGGAACCATAAACATTTCACTTCCAATCCCACCAGAGATCACTGATACTGCTCCCCCCATTACTTGCCATCAGTAGCACTAGACCCCCCATTACCTGGAACCACTCACTTCACTTCCCGACCCACCCGAGATTACTGACACTGCACCCCCATCACCTGTAACCACTGACACTGCAATCCCCATTACCTGCCATTCATAACACTACACCCCCCCCCGAATTAACTGCCATCAATAACACCACACCCCCATTACCTAGAACCACTCACACTTCACTTCCCATCCCACTCGAGATTACTGACACTGCACCCCCATCACCTGGAACAAATAACATTGCATCCCCCATCACCTGGCATCAATAACACCACACTCCCCATTACCTGGAACCACTGACACTGCACCCACCATCACCTGGAACCACTGACACTGCACCCACCAATACCTGGCATCAATAACACTACACCCCCCTATTACTTGACATCAATACCACCACACCCCCCATTACCTGACATCAATAACAACACCCACCCCATTACCTGACATCAATAACACCACCCACCCCATTACCTAGCATCAATAACACCACACCCCCCTATTACTTGACAACAATAAAACCACACACCCCCATTACCTGACATCAATAACAACACACCCCCCCATTACCTGACCTCAATAATACCACACCCCTCAGTACCTGCAACCACTCACATTTCACTTCCAATCCCACCAGGGATTACTGACACTGCACCCCCCATTACTTGCCATCAGTAGCACTACATCCCCCATTACCTGGAACCTCTCACACTTCACTTCCCATCCCGCCTGGGATCACTGACACTGCACCCCCATCACCTGGAACAACTAACACTGCACCCCGCATCACCTGGCATCAATACCACTCCCCCCCCCCATTACCTGGAACTACTGACACTGCACCCACCATCACCTGGAACCACTGACACTGCACCCACCAATATCTGGCATCAATAACATTACACCCCCCATTACTTGATATCAATACCACCGCACGCCCCTATTACCTGACATCAATTCCACCACACATCCCCATTAACTGACATCAATACCATCACCCACCCCCATTACCTGACATCAATACTATCACACACCCCCATTACCTGACATCAGTACCACCACACACCCCCATTACCTGGCATCAGTACCGCCACACACCCCCATTACCTGGCACTACTCACACTTCACTTCCCATTCCACCCGGGATCACTGACACTGCACCCCCCCATCACCTGGAACAACTAACACTGCATCCCCCATCATCTTACATCATAGTATATTGCAACCCTCCATCACAAGCAACCACTGACAACGGACTCCCCCACTCAACTGGGACTACTGACACTGCACCCCTACATCATCTGGGACCAATGTCACCGCACCCTATATCACCTAGGACCACTGACACCATAATCCCATCACCTCATAGCACTGCGACTCCTCATTACTAGCATAAAATTCATATTTTTGTTAATATTTAATTCAAATGTCATCATAAAAATATACTGCTGGTACAAAAAGGGAAAAAGGCTGATGACAGGAAAATCGGCTAAAACAAATACACATTATTGATACAGGTGAAAAACAATGTGTTTCAGCTGTCAGGCCTTAATCATTGCCATGATTAAGGCCTGAGGGGCGAAACATGTTGGCTTTTTATAGCTGTTTTTGACCCATATCAATAAAGTGTATTTGTTTTAGGCAATTTTCATGCCACCAGCCTTTTTACCCTTTTTGTCAATTGAGTATGGAGGTTTACAGAGACCTTCCAGGTTGGGTGCCGTGTTCCTGAGGCTGATGATGAATCACATGGAGGTAGTAGCTCGGATGCACCTGTTCCAGCACTACTGGCACAGATTTCCATATCACATTGCTACAACATCCTCTTTAGGTCTCCCCATCATATCATCCACTAGAACATATTCAATTTGTTGGAGTTAAATTTTCATCTAGTTACAACCTAATGGGGTGAACACTGTGTCTCTATGCATTTCGGGGAGATACGCTAACACTTCTATAAGGGACAAGGGGGATTGTTCCTAATTCAATGTAAAACTTAGGCCAGCCACATTAACACCTTAATTGATGCATGTTCCTATATGTGTGAACTGTCCAGGAGCGGAATATAATAGCTTCAATGGACACCTTTGTCCTATTACATTGTGGGCTAGATATAGCAGGCAAAGGTGGCAGTATCCCAACAACCACTTCATATCAAATGCATGTTCCTGTATGCATCATTGATGGTAAGGACACACTTGTTTGTAGTTTCCCAAAATGTGAAACATGACTATACTCCTCAGGTCTGTGATGGTATATTGATATTCAGTAGCTTCACAGAAGTATGACCCTCAGCATTGTCCTGGCATTAAAGGCCCAAACTACCCAAAAAGTAATGTGGGGGTTTCCTGACTAAAAACTCACCTGCTTGCCTGAGGAACTAGTGGGTGAGGGGGCACATTCCTTTGACCACCCAGGGAACAGATACACATTTACCCTGGGAAGATCTAGTCTTTGGGTTAAGTCCCTTAGACACATCTGACACTCCTGGCCCTTTCAGTTACCAGTGTGAGCTCTTAATTTGCTCTCCTAGGCAGACACAGTTGACAGTGGCTCTTGTCATGTGGCACACATGATAAACTTTACTCTTGCCATGTAAATAGTCTTAGTCAACGTTAATCTTGTCACTTGGCCTGTTATGGTCACCTTTACTTTTGCTGTGTGACCAGTCATGGTCAACATTACTCTTGTCATGTGACCAGCATGGTTAACATTACTCTTGTCCTGTCACCAGTCATGGTCAACTTTACTCTTGCTACGTGGATAGTCATGGCAAGAGTTGCTCTTGTCATTTGACCAGCCATGGTCAATATCACTCTTTTCATATGACCACACATTGTCAACTTTACTCTTGTCATGTGGTCAGCCACGGACAACTCTACTCTTGCCATGTGAATAGTCATAATTAATGTTAACATTGTCATGTGATCAGGCATGGTCAATATTACTCTTTTCATGTGGCCAGCCACGGTTAACATTACTCTTTTCGTGTAACCAGATGTGATCAATGTTACTTTTATCATGTTGGCAGCCATGGTTAACATTACTCATTTCATGTAGTCAGATAAGGTCAATGTTACTCTTGCCATGTGGCCAGCCATGGTTAAAGTTACTCTTTTCATGTGGACAGATATGGTCAATGTTACTCATGTCAGGTTGGCCACTCATGGACAACTTTACTTTTGCCATGTGAATATTCATGGTCTAAGTTAATCTTGTCATGTGACCAGACTTGGTCAACTTTACTCTTGTCAAGTGGTCGGCCATAGACAACTCTACTCTTGCCACATAAATAGTCATGATTAACATTAACCTTGTCATGTCATCAGGCATGGTCAACATTACTATTTTCATGTGGCCAGGTATGGTCAATGTTACTTTTGTCATGTGGCCAGTCATGGACAACTTTTCTCTTGCCATGTAAAAAGTCATGGTTATGGTCATCGTTAATCTTGCCATGTGACCAGGCATGGTCAACATTACTCTTGTCATTTGACTAGTCATGGTCAACGTTACTCTTTTCATGTAGCCAGATATGGTCAATGTTACTCTTTTCTTGTGACCAGACATGGTTAACAATAATGTTGTGATGCAGCTAGTCATGGTAAACATTACTCTTGTCATTTGACTAGTAGTGGCCAAAGTTACACTTGTCATGTAACCAGGCATGACCAATGTTACTCTTGTCATTCAACCAGCGATGGTGAAGGTTACTCTCATTATTTGACCCGGTATGGTCAATGTTAAGCCTCGTACACATGGGTGCAACGGTTGTACAACCAAACATCCAACTTTGGACCAAGTTGGATGCTGTGTCTTGCATACCGACATGCACTAAGCTATCATACAACCAAGCCGAACGTAGTGATGTGTTACGAGCGTATAACGAGGAAGTTCAGGTGCATGTGATTTGTGAATTAGGAACGTAGGTTTCCCAGAACGGACACTTCTGGGCGTTCCTGACTTTTGAGCATGCCTGTTTTTCACATACAGCTTTGTTGGACCAACTTCTCTGTACACACGGTACAACAGTCATACAACCGCTTGTTGTACAAGCAAGCAAAGTTTTCTAGTCTGCTCATCCAACTTCAGTTGTACAACCGTTGTACGACAGCTGTTGTAATCGCGCATACTAACGGTCGGATGATCGTACAACGAGCTGGTTGTACAACCGTTGTACGGGCCTTAACTCTTGTCATGTGACCAGATATGATTTATCTGAAAAAGAGCTGCCCTTGGAGCAATATTGAACTCAAGAAAAAGTAAAGTTGCATAAGTAAAAAAAAACATTGACATATGTGATATAAATATTTGGGTGAAATAAGATCCCATGTGCTATATAGAGAGGCTTCCAGGGTCACCAGTGACATAGCTCACACTTAAAAATTCATAATGTTCATATAAGCTAAGTGACTCCTCTTCATTAATATTCAAAAAGTAGTGCGCACACGTCCAATCACCAATAGATCTCCAAAGTGTGTCACCACCACCTTACTATGGATGGAGGTTTACCAGAAACCCTCTAATTAAAGAGAGGTCAGATGCACATGTGGCCAAATACCCAGGCCAAGTAATCACAGAACTAAAGCCCCGTACACACGGTTCGACGATCGCATACAACAGGTCGTACTCACGACCGTTGTATGCGAAATTGATCGTTCATACGCGCGATTTGAACAGTCGAACATACGACGGTCGTACAAGGGAGTTGTATGAGCAGACTAGAAAACTTGGTCGTACCAACAAGCTCTCATACGACCGTTGTATCGTGTGTACAGAGCAGTTGGTACAACAAAGTTGTATTGTGCAAAACACGCATGCTCCAAAGTCAGGAATGGCTGGATGCTAATTACATGCACCTGAACATTCTTTCCCCGGCCGTACGATCGTGTAGTGCAGTCAGTATGCTGCATACAACAGCCAACATACGATTCGACACGATCGTACGTGCGATCGTCGAACCGTGTGTACGAGGCATAACTGTAAAAACAGCCGGCCGGCTAAAGCACAGGAGCGTCCCCCACTTCCTGGAACACATGATGACTTCAGTGCGACGCTCCGCCCTATGCGTTTTTGTCACACGTGATGTCGTCCGGGGCAGGGGCGGCATGCCGTGCCATTGCTTCATATAGATAAAGGATCAGACTATAAGATCAGACTATCGCAAGCAGACCTCGATTGCGATCTAGGAAGTACCACACATCGAATTGGCTCCCAATCCATCATATTGATTATTTAGATAAAATAAATTAAAAAGGAAACTGCTTAGTATAAACCAGATATGGTCCACATTACTCTGTTCATGTGACCAGTCGTGGTTAATTTTCTGTAGTCATGTGACCAACCTCAGAAACTCCATCCGTCTGACAGGCAGGTCTACAGGGGGCACTCTGTGACCGATTACCATAATGGTTATTAAAGCTGAAGTATTCAAGCAGCACAGTTCTTACCACAGGAGGGGAATCTTTTTGTGCCTAAATATCGGTTACAGAAAGCTCTCCTGTCAAACCGGCATCCATGGTGGGGGGTTTGGCAGGTACCCCCTACCTAGAACCATCACAGGTCCCAGGAGGCTGCGGGACTATTCACAGGGGGAGCCCAACTTGCGCATGTGCAGTGGGGAGCCGGGTGTGGAGTCAGACCTGGCTTCCCATAGTTAGCTTCCCATTCCGGCTTCCCATAGCGGCTTCCCATGCCGCCGCTTAGAACCATAGATTGGAAAAAGAGCTATTATGTTACATAAATTATCGGGGCAATAGAGGAGAACATGGTGACTGCGGTTGGCCTTTGAGGCTCCTCTGGTCAGCGCTGGACTTTTTTTTTTTAATGACATTTTATTAAAATAATAATAAAAATATGAATGTTATGTGATAGTTCATGTATTTGTATGATGGTTTGTGTATTCTTTTGGTACATGGGATGTATATAGGGATGAAGGACATAACCAGCCTCCCTCCCAGTGTCTTCTAATAGCAGAGCCACTACATCTCCTCAGACGTCAAGCCCGGACTCCTCCTACCGGCCTGTACCGCCACTAGAGGGCGAGTCTTCCCCAAAACTCATTATCTTTTTGTGAGAGAGCGGCGGCCATTTTTCTTTAGCTCTCTTCCCTGCTGGACTCCGGAGGAAGGAGGAGGGCGGCCATTTTCTTGTGGCTCTAATACGGAGACACATAAGTTGAACGTAAACGCTGTGTATTCCAGCTGCTGCTTCTGTCTGCGGGCACTGAGGAGGAAAAGGTAATTCTGTCTCCTAGTCACTAGTATTATCATGTTATGGATCTGGCAACACAGAGGGGACTCAGCACTGTACTGGTGGTAATGCGTAGGAGAGTCATGTGACCTTTTTGTGTCACATGACATCAGTGGAGCACTGAAGCTGCACTTCTTTCTATGAAATGACCCAGAGAGCCGGCTAATTCATATTCAGGTTTATTTATTTATTGGCATATTGTTGGCGACTGGAAGCCACGGTGCAAGCTGAATAATAATGACCCCCCCCTCAGAAATTGGAATATTCCACCTGGAGACTCCCCCCAGGCAGTCAGTTGTCAGATGGGGACTGCTGTGTAGTGCTGCTACCCCCTTCACTCCACATCATCTGAGCGGTCATGGTCAGCATGTCATGTGACTGGTCATGGTCAGTGTTACTCTTGTCGCGTGACCGGTCATGGTCAGTGTTACTCTTGTCGCATGACCGGTCATGGTCAGCGTTACTCTTGTCGCATGACCGGTCATGGTCAGCGTTACTCTTGTCGCGTGGCCGGTCATGGTCAGCGTTACTATTGTCGCGTGACCGTTCATGGTCAGCGTTACTCTTGTCGTGTGACCGGTCATGGTCAGCGTTACTCTTGTCGTGTGACTGGTCATGGTCAGCGTTACTCTTGTCGTGTGACCGGTCATGGTCAGCGTTACTCTTGTCGTGTGACCGGTCATGGTCAGCGTTACTCTTGTCGTGTGACCGGTCATGGTCAGCGTTACTCTTGTCGTGTGACCGGTCTTGGTCAGCGTTTCTCTTGTCGTGTGGCCGGTCATGGTCAGCGTTACCCTCTTCATGTGACCGGTCTTGGTCAGCGTTACTCTTGTCGTGTGACCGGTCTTGGTCAGCGTTACTCTTGTCGTGTGACCGGTCTTGGTCAGCGTTACTCTTGTCGTGTGACCGGTCTTGGTCAGCGTTACTCTTGTCGTGTGGCCTGTCATTAGGGTTGCCACCTCATCCCTTTAAACCCGAACACATATGAATTACGCAGGTTCTGAGGTTAATTTATTGTAGATGAGGCACCAATTATCAATTTAATCAGCCTCAGAACCTGTATAATTAATATGTGTTTGGGTTTAAAGGGACGAGGTGGCAATCCTACCGGTCATGGTCAGCGTTACCCTTGTCGTGTGACCGGTTATGGTCAGTGTTACTCTTTTCATGTGACCAGTCATGGTCAGCGTTACTCTTGTCGTGTGACCTGTCATGGTCAGCGTTACTCTTGTGTGACCGGTCATGGTCAGCGTTACTCTTGTCGTGTGACCGGTCATGGTCAGCATGTCGTGTGACTGGTCATGGTCAGTGTTACTCTTGTCATGTGACCGGTCATGGTCAGCATTACTCTTGACTAAGGATGGGCTCTGACGTGTTCGCAAGTGTCCGAGCCCACCGGAAAGTGAACCCTGCACAGGCCTCATAACCTGTGTAATTAATATGTCTTTGGGTTTAAAGGGACGAGGTGGCAATCCTACCGGTCATGGTCAGCGTTACCCTTGTCCTGTGACCGATCTTGGTCAGCGTTACTCTTGTTGTGTGACCGGTCATGGTCAGCGTTACTCTTGTCGTGTGACCGGTCATGGTCAGCGTTACTCTTGTCGTGTGACCGGTCATGGTCAGCGTTACTCTTGTCGTGTGACCGGTCATGGTCAGCATGTCGTGTGACTGGTCATGGTCAGTGTTACTCTTGTCATGTGACCGTTCATGGTCAGCATTACTCTTGACTAAGGATGGGCTCTGACGTGTTCGCAAGTGTCCGAGCCCGCCGGAAAGTGAACCCTGCCAATCACAGGCAGTGAGACATTTCCCTGATGCGCGGCTGCAGGGATTGGGAAATGTCTCACTGCCTCTTATTAGCGCAGTACAGGGTTCACTTCCCAGCAGGCCCAGGCCCGTGCAGTTGCGAACACGCCCAAGCCCATCCTTACTCTTGACGTGTGATTGGCCATGGTCAGTGTTACTCTTTTCCCTATCTTTTTCAGTAAGAATGGGCTCGGGCGTGTTCGCAAGTGCATGTGCCCGAGCCTTCTGGGAAGTGAACCCCACACTGTGCTAATCAGAGGCAATGAGACATTCTCTGATCGCTGGAGAAAATGTCTCACTGCCTGTGATTAGCGCAATGCGGGGTTCACTTCCCGGAGGGCTCGGGCACATGCATTTGCAAACACGCTCAAGCCCATCCTTAATGGTCAGTGTTACTCTTGTCATGTGACTGGTCATGGTCAGCGTTACTCTTGTCACGTGACCGGTTATGGTCCGCGCTACTCTTGTCGCGTGATTGGTCATGGTCAGCATTACTCTTTTCATGTGATCGGTCATGGTCAGTGTTACTCTTGTCGTGTGACCGGTCATGGTCAGCGTTACTCTTGTCGTGTGACCGGTCTTGGTCAGCGTTACTCTTGTTGTGTGGCCGGTCATGGTCAGCGTTACCCTTGTCGTGTGACCGGTCTTGGTCAGCGTTACTCTTGTCGTGTGACCGGTCATGGTCAGCTTTACTCTTGTTGTGTGACCGGTCATGGTCAGCTGTACTCTTTCATGTGATTGGCAAAAATTAACGGGAGGAAGCTACAGCACACAGCCCATGGTTGACAGCCTCAGCTCTGTTCCTGTGAGCTGTGTGAATGCGGGGGGTCCCCTTCCCTACAATCAGCTCTCAGAGCTCTCCTCACTGATGTAACTTCAGTTCTCTGCCCCCTGCTTTTCAGAGCTGAGAGAGATCCTGTGTAAATTCTGCACTTTGAATGGATGTGGGGGAAATATGGCTGCAGATAAGCAGATACAACTTATGTAGGAGGATTTGTTTAATCTCTGTGTAGCACCTGAGGCCAGTCACATCATAGGGTATATGTGAGGGTTTACAACCACTTTAAATACTTTTTCTGGGTCAGCAACTCAAAATATTGCCAAACAACTTGTATATTTAGAAGGAGGTCATCAGTTTCAGATGCCTTGTTTCTGTTTGGAAACATATGTCATTGAAAGCATTTTACTTCTTGAAGCCCATTACCTAAGCAAATGTTGTTTAATACTTTGACTATTTACTTATTCATTTGCAGCTAGAATTTAACAATCCACCAAGCTCAGAGAGCAGTGGAAGTCTATAGAAGGACACAAGGATCTCTGCAAGGACGTCATGACGGAGAACCGGCCGCCCCTCACATCACCAGGTAAAAGGAGACTTTCATTTCTTGTAAAGGAGAGAAGAGTATTGAGGATCCACCTAGATACACACATCCTCTGATATAAAGACATAGAAACAATGTATTCAGTCAGTGTGTGTGTTTCCTGCAGATGGATCCAGCAACAGAAATCCCCCAGAGAGATGTCCCCGTCCTCTGTATTCCCGGGACTCCACACAGGAAGATCAGGAGATTTTTCAGGAGGATCAGGTAGTTGATTGGAAGTCTTAAAAAGAATAAAGGATATTCATCTGCTTTATTTCAAATCATAGTTCAGATCTTTTTATGTGTTCCAGAATGGTGGCCTGATTGTGGTTAAAGTTGAAGAAGAAGAGATGTCTATGATGGGTGATGAGCTCTGTAAGGAGGAGGAAATCCCTCCAGAGATCAGCACAGGTGAGTAATAAACAGTAAATCCAGAGAAGAGTCCCAGATTCTCCTTATTCAGTCACTACAACAATCTCTTCTCCTCCACCCTCCTCTGTCAGTAGACAGTAATGGGGAGACAGTATGGGCCCAGTGGAGGAGTCAGGAGCCATCAGCCTCTATTAGACTCCGGCTCTCCTCCTCACATCATGTCATTGTGTGTTACCAGCCAAGAGACGTGACCAGTCTCCCCCCACACACACTCTCTGGGGTCTCTCATACATCTCAGTACAGGGGGCTTCACTCTCATCTTTATTCACAGATCCCGGAGACACCAGAGAGACTCAGAGAGACGTCAAAGCTGAGGAAGTGAGAGAAGTGAAGATTAAAGAGGAGGACATTTCTCCAGAGATTGGTATAGGTGAGTAAAAAAAAAAAAAAAAAACACAAATAAAAATATAATCCTTGATTGTAGTGTTGTGTTGGTTGTGTGAGAGGATTTGGGCCACCCAGAGTTGAATAGAAAGACGGTTAAAGGTAAATCTGCTTGTTGCGGTAATTGGAAGGGTTCTGGATGCTGTTTGTTAGTCATTGTACTTCTGATAGAAGCCCATCTTCAGAATTCCATCAACCCATCATTGTCTGCCTCCATGTCCAACTGCTTATTATCTCTTATTGTTGGCTGCCCCATTTTTTGCTTTTCTCATGGACCATAGCTCTTCCACTCCATGGTTAAGTCATCCATTTGCAGTGCCATCTCTAGCTAGTTAGGCACTTCCTGGTGAAGGGAAGACCCACCTTGGCTTTTGCACTTTCGGGTATCCTCCAATAGCTGATATCACAGGGGGACTAAAAATACCCTGGACACGAGGTCTTTTTTACTGTGGGCAACACCCTGGTGGTATTGACCTCCAGAAGGGTTTACCTCCTTCATGACCAGGGCATTTTTTGCTATTAATCACTGTGCTATTTTAATTGGCAATTGCGCGGTCATGCAACACTGTACACAAATACAATTGATATTTTTTTCACACAAACAGAGCTTTCTTTTGGGGGTATTTGCTCACCGCTTTCTTTTTTTATTGCTGTATATAAATGAAAAAAAGACTGAACATTTTATGAAAAAAAAATTCTACTTTTTGTTTCTGGAAACGCAAACCATGGCGCAAACAATTCCAATAAACACCGTAAATCATAAAGTGCAAGTGCTCAATCATCAAAATACATAATGCAAACAACTCATAGATCTTAACAATACAAAATTGTGACAAGCCTGGTGTTATCATGTTTCATAAACTTATAATTCTAAAAAATATTAAAATAATAAGTGACAAGCATTTAACCAGTGAAAGTCCGTGTTGTATTAGAATACAGTCCCCAACGCGTTCATTTGCTCCTGTGCAGAAAATCTTTAAAAAGTGCTCAGTGCTCCAATAATCATGCAAGTGATCGGTGCTACAAACCCCTCTTCGTGTTTAGAATCACCAGATCGATTGGACCCCTTAGCAGTACTGCATGTGGGTCAATCAGGCTTTTAGACTGGTAAACAGGAAGACGGGATGACACTTCATGTGGATCTTCCTTGGAGTTCACACATGTGTTGGAGAGTAAGAAAGGCTTTTCTAAACATCACTAGTATAAGTCCGCTGGCACCAGGAAGTGGCTTGGTTCTCATACAACCTCGCCTGCTTTCCACCGCTCGCTGGACATGACTGAGGAACCAGAATCTGCATTGACGCGTTTCACCCCTCCCACAGGGTGTTCTCAAAGACATTATCAAAGGGTTTCCATTTCTTTGACAATTTCTCATGAACAGCAGCAAATAGAATAGCACATTTAGGTAATAGCACATCCAGCACGGGTATATATTTATTTAAAAAACCAAAACAACTCCTGCGCTCGGATTCGTCAACCAAGAGGTAAGCAAAGAAAGGAGAGCACAATGAAAGTTCTTTGTAAGCATAGCATTCACTCAGCACTCGGTGGTCTTGCTGCCCTCCTCAGGACCATGGGCATCCAAAAGATACTAAAGAGAAAACACAAGACGGGCACACCGACCTAATGCAATGTCTCTTGTTATAATGCCTTTACATTGCTCCGTTTGTAAGTATATTTTATTCTATTGCTTTTAATAAACGGTCTTATGGTATTGCACTAGGTCGGTGCGCCCCTCTCTTGTTTTTTCTCTTTAATATATTTATTTATTACAGTACTTTTTGTTACTACTTCTACGTGAAACAAATCCAATAAAACCTCAACAAATCTGATTTCTTCATAAATTTTGGCCAAAATGTATTCTGCTACATGTCTTTAGTAAAAAAAATATCGCAATAAGTGTATATTGATTGTTTTTTTTATTTATTTTTATCGATTTTTACAATTTAATAACAACATGACAAGAACAGAAAAAGTAAGAATTGCAATAGGATGCAGGGTAACAAATACACATCATCCCTGGTTAATTGAGGCAACATCCGCAAATATTATATCAACCTACCTGATGCACATTCTAGCTAGAGTCATGGCTAAACAGAGGGCCTGTATTAAAATCTGAGCTATTACTCTACACCATCCTCATGATAGCCCTCCCCTCTACAGACAGTGGTTCATGCTCATCATAATGCAAGATTATTTAATTACCAAATCTCATATCCCACTACCTGCAGGCGGTCAACATTAGTTTACGAATCACCCCGGAGACCCCTATGTGCCCTTTTCCTCCTATATGCCCCTCATGCCATCGCCATCCCACCTAGAACCCTCAGGCCCGACTTCCCCTTAACCCGTTTAAAGCCCCGCTGGTCGGCTCCATCTTGCCCACCTGGACCCGGGCAGGCCTACCAAAGAGCTGATCCCTGGACGACTCCTCTCAAAGCACGGTCAGCATTATAATATTTCCCTACCACTGATCCTTTTTAAACTACAACATTTAACAGTTAGCTCTACCTAAAGTGACCAAAGGTATCAAGGTCGGGAAAAAGAAAATCAACCAGAAAGCTGCCGTCCCATTCAGAGGGCCAGGGACCAATACTTTTGGGTGTAGGCGGCCCTGAGGGGTCCTGGTGGCCGGCAACTACTGCCGGTCTTCTACCAGAGAGGCCTGGTGGGGTGCTCCCCCTTTAACCTGGGTACCTCTCAGTCCCCCCATCTGAGAATTCCTTATTCGTTCCCATACAGTTAAATTACCCCTTACATATGCAAACAAACAATACTTAATAGCCCACCCTTGCCTTTTCCATCTCACTAGTCCATGATGATGAGCAAAGCCCTCTCCTACCCTCTTCCCCAGTCGGTCGAGGAGGGAAATCTAATCCCAAAGGAAAAAAGAGAAAGAGAGGGGAAAAAAAAGAGAAAAGAGGGGCCACTCCAGCCCAACCCCCCCCCCCCCCCCCCGAGGGTGTGCAAGTGTAATTTATCCGAAGCATCCAGGTATCCTTGACTTCTTCCTCCCTACTGTGGAGGGCTGCTGTCATATATTCCATTGTCTTAATTTCTTCCACTTTGGTGAACCATTGTTTCAAGGTTGGCATCACATTACCCCTCCATAAGTCTGGAATACAAGCTCGGGCGGCATTCAGCAGGTGCACTATCAACAATTTCTTGTAGTGGCGCAAGGGAACCGAGTCAAGATGCAGGAGGAATCCCAAAGGCTCCCTCCCAAGGTCAACAGATGTAAATTGTTTAATCCCGTTCCCCACCTCCTGCCAAAACTGGGCAAGGAGGGGGCATTGCCAGAAAATGTGTATCAGTGTCCCAGACTCCTTATTACAACGCCAGCACATTTTGGATGTTTGTGGAAAAGCTTTATTAATTGAAGTAATTTATATCCCTGTTCCTGGAAACGATTTGCTATGGAGGATTTATGAGCCAGTAAGATAATCCTGTCAATTTGTTGTCTTGAGAGAGAGATTTGTAGTTCTGCCTCCCAACAAAAGATATATGGTGGGGTATAGCCTTCTAATAGCTCATTTATCTGTTTGTACAAAAGGACAGCAAATGTGGAACGTGCTTACCCACATAGATGCTCAAATGGCATCAATTGTCTAGCACAGTGGTTCTCAACCCTGTCCTCAAGTACCCCCAACAGGCCATGTTTGCAGGTTTTCCTTTATCTTGCACAGGTGCTTTAAATCAGATTCAATGGCTTGGTATATTGGACAGCTATTTTATCTAAGAGAAATTCCCAAAACATGGCCTGTTGGGGGTACTTGAGGACAGGTTTGAGAACCACTGGTCTAGCAAATAATCCTGCATCCGGGAAGGACTGTAAGAAATGAGACAATTGGAAAGCTGACCAAGGGCTCAGGCGTGTTGCGTACGGGCAGATAAATCTTGAGAGGCCACCCAGCCTTGTGGGGTAACAAAGTGCATACATCTAATCCTACCCATTGCTGTAAACCCTCTTAGCTGTTTATTGTCTGTCCCAGGGTTAAGTCTGGTTATTAATCACTGGATTTAAAGGGGATGGATGGGGGAGAAGCCCTTCAGTGAGAATTGGTTTGTATGAAAGTTATAGTGTCTACAAACTATGGTGTATATACTGGAGCTTAAACTGCTATAAACACTATACAGTAATGGCGGTGATCAGCAACTTATAGTGTGACTGTGATAGGGTGGCGGTCAATCTGGCGCTAACGGACACTATATGGGAGGGTCACTAACTAACACTGACATTGCTAGTGACACTAATACAATGATTAGTGATAATATTGTACACTGTAGTAATGACACTAGCTAAGGGGGGTTAACTGTGTGTTTATCTAGCAATCAAGGGGTTAACTGTGTACCTAACAATGTGTAATGTGTGCTGCTTTTACATTCTGATCTGGTTGTTTCTTCTCCCTGCTTTTCAGGGAGAAGAAACAGCCAGATCATTGTTTCCTGTACACAGAGTTCTGTGTGTTTGTAAACACACAGAACTCCCTGTGTGATTGGACACAGCCGATCAGCAAGTTTCAGCCAAAACCATTGACTGAAATCTGCTGCCAAACTCGTGTTGTGTCCAATTACAACAGGGGTCGGCAGGGGGCGAGCGCATGCGTGCCCTAAACCCGGAAGCAAGCCAGCAACGTACATGTACATTGCCAAGCCTGCACTTGCCGACCACTCTCAGTATATTTACTGTAAACAGACGGCAGGAGGGTAATGTATCAAAGATACCTATTGCCTCTTTAACATTCTTCCTCTACTTTCCTTTTACCATAGTATAGGAGAGCCTTCGGTTAAATAGGTTGTAAACCCTTACATATACCCAGTGAAGTGACTGGCCTCAGGTGATACACAGAGATAAAACAAATCCTTCTACAAAAGTTGTACCTGTTTAGCTAAAGGCATCTTTCCCCCTACAGCCATTCAAAGTGCAGAATTTACATAAGATCTTTGAGTTCTGAAAAGTCAGGTGGAGAGCTCTGGACTGAGGCAAGCACACACTATAGAGGGATATGCTTTGTTCATATTTCATGCCTGAGGTTTACAACCACTTTTAGTATTCGAACAAGAAGACAGAAAAAAAAGACTCGTGATCATTGTGACAGCCAATCAGAGATGATTATTTATTAAAACAATATAGCAAATACAATCCTTATGACCTCAAATTAGTTTGTATTTGAATCTATTGTAAAGCTTACTGACACATGCTAAAGCTGTTGAATTGGATCTGGGCATCGAGATTTCAATGACCCCTGGTCATAAAAAAACTACCTGTAACTTTTTAATGCTTGAAAAGATATTGAGATATCGATTCTGTTTTCTGACAGATGGACGATACAGAGGAAACGGCACAGAGAATTGTCCCAGTGTCTCTCCAGCTGATGACACCACATCTGATTCTTCAGAAGAAAAAAACAATGCCCTGGATCCTCATCCAGCACTTCTTCATGCCAATTTGTACCCTGAGCCCTCTACACAAAGTGGGAGCATTCCTGATCATTCCAATTCCATCGCACATCGACTGCCTCGTAGCCGCCCTAAGAAATTTCTGTGTCCTGAATGTGGAAAGTGTTTTTCCCAAAGAACAAAGCTTTTGGTCCACGAGCGGATTCACACCGGGGAAAAGCCATTTTCTTGCACAGAATGTGGAAAATGCTTTGCAGAAAAGGGGAGCCTCGTCCAGCACCAAAAATTCCATGCTGGAGAGAGGCCGTATTCATGCTCAGTGTGCGGAAAATCCTTTACGTTAAAGGGTGATGTCATCAAACACGGCAGAATTCACACGGGTGAGAAGCCATATTCCTGCTCCATTTGCGGGAAATGCTTCACCCTCAAAGGGGACCTTGTCAAACATGCCAGAAGCCACACAGGTGAGAAGCCCTATTCGTGCCCTGTGTGTGGCAAAGCTTTCACCCTGAAATCTGTCCTGGTGGCCCATCAGAGGACTCACACTGACGAGAAGCCGTATTCCTGCTCCGTGTGCGGGAAATGCTTTGCGCAGAAGACCAACTTGTCCACACATGAGAGGACTCACACTGGTGAAAGGCCATATTCCTGTTCTGAGTGTGGGAGGGCCTTTACCAGGAGGGGAAATCTGATCTCTCATCAGCAGTCGCACCAGTGAAAGGGGCCTTTCGTCACTGAAAATGCCAGATGTTTTCTAGGACCAGTGTTCTGCCCATATACCAAACCCCACGGAATACCAGTGACACAAAATCAGCTGTATCGTGAAACCGCCCACACTGCGCATGCGCAAATCATTGTAATTCCCTTCATAGGCGGACGTCGGTGCACAGGGGATTTTCACTGTCAAAATCCTCAACCAACTTAGTGCGCATGCGTGGCAATACACTTACGCAAATTTCGTAAATAGCAGTCTAAATAAATATCTACGCTGCGCACTAAGTCAGTTGAGGATTTTGACAGTGAAAATCCGCTGTGCACCGACGTCAGCCTATGAAGGGAAATACGCTTTGTGCATGCGCAGTGCGGGTGGTTCGACGATACAGCTGTTTTTGCGTCACAGGAAGTGACGTAGGCTTGGTATTCTGCAGGGTTTGATATATGGGCAGAACACCGGAGGAGGGAAGATGTCAGAAGAAGTAGCAGATATAACAAACAGAACTGTTCCACCCGTTGAAGCACTAGTCAAAACCAATATTATGGTGTAGAGCCCAATAAGGTCTCTCTTTCAGGCATTACTTGTACTCCAAGAACTCAGCACCTAAATTCCCAGATATTTTAGGGCTCGTTTACACTTGCTTCAAAATGTGGCATCGGACACGCTTTTTAAAAGCACTCTGAATGCCAATCAAAGCCCCTGTGACTAAATAAAATGGTTACCTTTCAGTCCTGTTCACACGTTGTGTTTGCTTTGCTTCACTTCAAAAATTATTCCCAATTTCACTTTCTTGCTACTTTAAAGCGTCTCCAAATCCTTCATGAAAGTCTATGACAACGCTTGCTTACAGCATCTGAAGCTTTTGAAAGGCTTTTTTTATTTATTTATTAGCTTCACATTGTTTTGGAGATATTATATATCCCAGGATGCACTGGGAAGCCAACAAGCAAACCAGAGAGACGTGATCAGCAGTCACTTCCGGTTCATGTATGTGTATATATATATATATATATGTGTGTGTGTGTGTATATATATATATATATATATATATATATATATATACACAGGCGCTCCCCTAGTTACAAACGTCCGACTTACAAACGGAGGGAGACAACAGGAAGTGAGAGGAAATCTACCCCTAGGAAGGGAAATTCACTCCTGTAAGAGTTCTCATGGGGAAAAGATGTCTCCAATGAATCTTTATCACCAATCCCTGTTTCCCAAAAATTTTCAAAATCCAAATGTCATTGGGACAGAAAGTGAGGTGACATCTTCTGACCAGGGGCACAGACAGCAAAACAAATGTAATGGGGGTGTTAACCTTTCCCTATGGTATCCAAAAAGCTTAAAAATTGTTTTTTTGGGCTGGAGCTACACTTAAAAAATGTACTTGTCCCGACTTACAAACAAATTCAACGTAAGAACAAACCTACAGACCCTATCTTGTTCGTAGCCTGGGGACCGCCTGTATATGTGTATATGTGTATATATAGATATATCTATATATACTCTGGTGTGCAGGTGGAGCAGCAGGAAGGTGAGCGAGGTCTAGACTGGAGCAGAGCAATTGGCAAACGGCACATGTGGCATGCAATTGGGAATGCTATAGCAGAAGTTGAGCGGGGACCGGAGAGCGAGAACCAAGCGGCAGAGGATCAGTAGAGCTGGGGGTACTACTGAGCAGGGGGATCTGTTGAATGAGGGAACTAATAAGTTGGGGACTTGCTGAACAGAGTCTACTAATGAGCTGGGGATCTACTGAGTGGGGGTTCTACCGGGCCCCTTTAAAACGAGTAGAAAATCAACACATACAAGGCACTTTCCAAGCTTTATTAAAACTTTCAAAAGCATCAAAAACACATAAAAAAAAGCATGTTGAAGCGGTATGTGCTTTAATGTGTGTTAAAATCAAAGCAAGTGTAAACAAGCCCTGAGACTACTGTTCTTCAGAACATTAGAAGATGTTCAGTGTCGGAGAAACCAAACAGATGAGGTGACCCCAATGAGGTTGAAGAGGCGGATAGATTGGCCGTAGCGGAGGGCCAGTAGTGGTGTGTGGTGGAACTCTTTCGAGTAAGAATCATGGAATGTAGAGGCTGCGTTAACTGTTGTGGCCTACATAATAATTTAGATCTCCAGTATCCGGACCAAATGTGGACAGCTAATTTTTATAACTTATTCCAGACTGTGAAGACTTGACTGTACATAGCAATATGGACAATTACACCCAGGTCACCATCCCCATCGACTAGTAACATTTCCACTCCCATCTTCCAGCGAGAGCATGTATTTTGTGATTGGTCATCAGGAGGATGGTATGTACAGTACCTCTGTCCGCTTGCTGTGATTGGTTGATCAACATTGCCTGTGGTGGGAATAAAGTACAGAGGATCATCGGCACAATGGCTGTGTTGGGCTACTTTAATCAAAGTCATCTCTAGCCTCCAGCTTACCTTTTTAAGTGGACATTGATGTAGTGTATCGGTACACCCCACTTCCTTTATGCCAGCATTGGGTAATCTGGGAACACCTATTTCTTACCTGTATGTGATGGAGAGATATTCCGAAACACACCCACTACAGGCGATTTTGTCAGAGAACCTGATGTATAGAAGTGCTGGCGGGAATCATTTTCACCACAGCCACTGGTCATAAAGTTATATTGGAAGCCTGAATCTGATTGCTGATACACCAAGTAAAGAGAGATTGCTCCCAGGGATCATGTGGGTAGCTGTCAGAATTCTGGCTGCAGTGCATCACAGAGAACCTACCAGGAGTTTCTCTTATTTGCTCCACTTTGGTGTGTTAAAGGTGCCATTAAAAAGCATTTTATATATGTTTGATGAGTGCAAACAATACCTGTTAATTCTGCCAGAAATGTGAGCTTATAACTTCCTTGTGTTCTCTGCCTTTTGCTACACTCTTACCAGTTACCAACTCCCTCTGTGGACTACAAAATACATCCCTCCGATGTTATAGAAATGAGGGAACATTCAATGGTCCTGTCCTAAAGTGACAATACTTCTTCTTTATAGGTATGGAGACATAGTACCTGGGCGATGTCGCTCTAGGACAGGAAGTGTGTTAGTGGCAGGATCACCAGGTGAAAATAAAGGGGGGAAAAGCCTGAAAAAAAGAGCACATCTGAGTACCGGCAAGTGGCAATATATTACATTTTTCTTCTTGGTTTTAGATACACTTTAACCACTTGCCGACTGCCTTGCGTACATTTACTGCGACAAGTTGGCTCCGCTACTCAGATCGCCATCTATAAACGTCGGTCTGCGCAGTTACTGGTGGCGTGCTCTCGTGCCCGCCGCACTCTGCCTAAGTGTGGCCGCGTGTCGGGCGGACTTGATGTCCACCGGCGACCCGTGATTGTCTGCTAGAAAGGAAGAACGGGGAACTGCCGATCTAAACACGCCGGTTCCCCGTTCCGTCAGTGGGCATGTAAGAGATCTACTCATCCCTGTCATCGGGATCAGTTAGATCTGTCATACCCCTGCCAGCCCAGCCCCCACACAGTTAGAACACGCCTAGGGAACACAGTTAGCCCCTAGATCGCCCCCCCAGGTTAACTCCTTCCCTGCCAGTGATATTTATACAGTAATCAGTGGCTATTTTTTAGCTCTGATCACTGTATAAATGTCAGTGGTCCCAAAAAAGTGTCAAAAATGTTCGATCTGTCCGGCGCAATATCGCAGTCCTGATCGCAGATCGCCACCATTACCAGTAAAAAAAAAAATATTAAAAATGCCATAAATTAATTCTCTGCAACTTTTGCGCAAACCATTCAATAAACGCTTTTTGCAATTTTATTTATCAAAAATATATAGAAGAATATATATCGGCCAAAACTGAAGAATAAATTCGTTTTTTTTATTTTTTTAGGATATTTATTATAGCAAAAAGTTAAAAATATTGTTTTTTTTTTTTTCAAAACTGTCGCTCTTTTTTTGTTTATAGCGCAAAAAATAACCAAAAGAAAGCTCTATTTGTGGGAATAAAAGGACGTAAATTTTGTTTGGGTACAATGTTGCACGACTGTGCAATTGTCAGTTAAAGCGACACAGTGCACTGGTTAGGAAGGGGGTAAATCTTTCCGGGGCTTCCTGGTTAAGGTAAATTGGGTGGACTTTAACCACTTGGGGACTGCCTACTGCAGATATACTGCGGCAGAGTGGCCCCCCTGCACCAGGTTCACGTACATGTACACTTCTGCCAGGAGGAGGGCGCACATCTTGCTTCACTACTCCTTTCAATAGGGATGGGCTCAGGCGTGTTCGGATCGTAGTTCCAACCCACCAGGAAGCCGTCACTGCACACCGCCAATCATAGGCAGCGTGTGTATGTTCAGCTGCGGGCCAGGAAATGCCTCATTGCCTATGATTGACAGTGTGCAGTGATGGCTTCCTGTGGGCTTGGGACTACGATCGGAACATGCCTGAGCTCATCCCTACCTCTCAAGAACCCTCAGCCCTAACAGAAGCTATGTGCGGCCTCCAATAATGGAAAGGGGCGTTAGATGATTCTTGACGTCTTACAGCCAGGGATAGGGAGGGGCTCTATCTGACTTGCTGCAGTTTCTAATGCACATTGTAAGAAGCATCTTCTAGTCCAGTGTTTTTCAACCCTGTCCTCAAGGCACACCAACAGGTCATGTTTTCAGGATTTCCATGAGTTTGCACAGGTGATTTGATCAGTTTCACTGCCTTAGTAATTACCACAGCTGTTTCATCTGAGGGAAATCCTGAAAACATGGCCTGTTGGTGTGCCTTGAGGACTGGAGTTGAAAAACACTGTTCTAGTCCACAAAGGTCACCCCAAAAAATCTAGGACCACAATTTTCAGCTGTGCTCTCCCTTTAACCACTTGCCGTGCAGTTATACTGTGGCAAGTCGCTCTATTGCGCGAATCGTCATAACTGTACGTCACTTCGTGCAATAGATACAGTGGGCGCCCGCGGTGCCGGTGCCGATGCTCGTGGCCGGCCGCTGCAATGTATACCGGCCACCCCCCATCACTCCACAGAGAGCCAGAACGTGGATCTGCCAATGTAAACAAAGAGATCTCCGTTCTGTCAGGGGAATAGAGAGAGATTGTCTGTTCCTAGTGAGTAGAAGCAGCGATCTCTCTCCTCCTCCAGACAGCCCCCCCACAGTTAGAAGCACCTCCCAGGGAACACAGTTAACCACTTGATCGCCTCCTATTGGTACCCCCTTCCCTGCCATTGTCATTTATACAGTAATTGGTGCATTTTTGTAGCACTGATCGCTGTATAAATGTCACTGGTCCCAAAAAAGTATCATCTGTCCGCCGCAATGTCGCAGTTCTGCTAAAAATCGCTGATCACCGCTATTACTAGTGGGAAAAAAAATAAGAAAAATGCCATAAATCTATCCCATAATTTGTATATGATAAAACTTTTGCGCAAACCAATCAATATACACTTAATGCAATTTTGTTTTTTTGTACCAAAAATATGTAGAAGAATACATATTGGCCAAAACTGATGAAGAAATTTGTTTTTTTTTAATTTTTTTTGGATTTTTAATATAGCAAAAAGTGAAAAATATAGTTTTTTTTCAAAATTGTCGTTTGTTTATAGCGCAAAAAATAAAAAACGCACAGGTGATTATATACCACCTAAAGAAAGCTCTATTTGTGGGAAATAAAGGACATATATTTTGTTTGGGTACAACGTCGCATGACCACGCAATTGTCAGTTAAAGCAAAGCAGTGCCGTATCGCAAAAAATTGCCTGGTCATTAAGGGGGTAAATCCTTCCGGGGCTGAAGTGGTTAAATATGAATTGAGAGAAGGGAGGGGTTGAGAGGATCGGTGTGAGTGTCAGGACATCTTCCCAAGCTTTGTGTCCCTTCACTACATTTCTAAACTATCCAGGTACACCCGACCATCGATATGGATTTCAGATCTCCAACTGCAAATGTTGGGATATAAAAGATTATACATTGGCTAAGAGTGCCACATTCCTGTCCATATTAAATGTGAAATAGCAAAAACTAAATGGGATTTTTGAGGCGCAGCACGTTTTCTAAAACCACAACGTAGTTCTTTATTAGATCATCTATTCATATAAAAAGTATTAAGATATTGACTTTTTACATTGTACACAGTACAAAACAACACAAAAAGTAACTGGGAAAAAATTAAACCAAAATAACCCTAATTCATCATGACACTCAACGTGTAGGGCTCAGCGTGTTTCTAGGACGTAGTCTTCTTCTTCAGGAGCCTCATACATGTACCAATTTGGAATAGTGTTTTCTAAATGGAACCATAAAATAGCCCAAGCTAGGGGAGGAAAGAGGGGAAAGAAGGCAGTAGACTGAGACCCTCATGGGCCTCATATGGCCTTCTTTCTCCTCCTCCCTCGGGCTACAGTGCCTTGGAAAAGTATTCATACCCCTTGCAATGTTCCACATTTTGTCATGTTACAGCCAAAAACATAAATGTGTTTTATTTGGATTTTATGTGATAGACCAACACAAAGTGGCACATAATTGTGAAGTAGAAGGAAAATGATAAATGATTTTCAACATTTTTTTTACAAATAAAACTCTGAAAAGTGTGGTGTGCATTTGTATTCAGCCCCCCTGAGTCAATACTTTGTAGAACCCCCTTTCACTGCAATTACAGCTGCAAGTCTTCTTGGGGATGCCTCTATCAGCTTTGCACATCTAGAGAGTGACATTTTTGCCCATTCCTCTTTGCAAAATAGTTCAAGCTCTGTCAGATTGGATGGGGAGCGTCTGTGAACAGCAATTTTCAAGTCTTGCCACAGATTCTCAATTTGATTTAGGTCTGGACTTTGACTGGGCCATTCTTCAATCTAAACCATTCCATTGTTGCTCTGGCTGTATGTTTAGGGTCGTTGTCCTGCTGGAAGGGGAACCTCCACCTCAGTCTCAAGTCTTTTGCAGACTCTAAAGCTGGATACACACTATACAATTTCCTGGAGATCTTTACCTTCGGATTTACCAAAACTATATAATATGAGGTCAAACCTTAAGAGTTTCAATTTGTATGTAATCAGGCAGGCCCTTGCACTACATGGTTTGGGTAAATCTAAAGGAAATCAGACAACAAAATTTGGATAGTGTGTATGGGGTCTAACAGGTTGTCTTCTAAGCTTTTCCTGTATTTGGCTCCATCCATCAACTCTGACCAGCTTCCCTGTCTCTGCTGAAAAGCATCCCCACAACATGATGTTGCCACCATGTTTCCCAGTGTTCCATCAAATGCAGCCACTGTGCCATCAAATGCAGCCACTGTGCCCATCAATTGTAGCCACTGTGCCCATCAAATGCAGCCACTGTGCCCTTCAATTGCAGCCACTGTGCCCATCAAATACAGCCACTGTGCCCCCCGGCATCATTTAACTAGCACCCTCCCACCCGCTCGCTCTTTGTCTGACGGGCACTTATCCCATCTTGGTGGCAGGTCAGGCAGCAGGTGACGGTGGTGAACTGTGGGAGGGGCAGCGGGTCAGGCCGTGGCTGCTGTGTCCTCCATGCTTCCGCTGTGCTTCTCTTCTTTCCTCCTGCTAGTCATCCAATGGGATCGCCTGTCCTTTCAGCCAATCAAGAGACGGGTATCAGACCCACACTTTACTCATATAGGGGATGGCATGATAGAGGGAACGGTGCCCGTGCACCCTTAATGGACGGGCCGCCACTGACCAGAACTGTGTACCCTGAGGGCCCAGCTACACAATCAGATTGTCTTTAACACAATATACACCAATCAGTCATAAAATAAAGACCACCCACCATAACATGACCACACACCTAATATTGAGTAGGTCCCCCTTTTGCTGCAAAAACAGCAAAGCATGGACTCCACTAGACATCTGAAGGTATGTTGTGGTATCTGGTACCAAGATGTCAATAACATCACACTGCCTCCGCCAACTTGCCTTCCTCCCATACTGTATCCTGGTTCCATCTCTTTCCCAGGTAAGCGACACACACTCATCTGGCCATCCACACGTAAAAGAAAATGTGACTCATCAGACCAGGCCTCCTTCTTCCACTGCTGCAGTGTCAGAGAGAAACCAAACAGATGGGGTGACCCTGATGAGGATGAAGAGGCAGACAGATTGCCCATATCTGGCACCAAAATATCAGTAGCAGATTACTGCTTCTGCCGGCATGCCATCCAGTTTTGATCCTCATGTGCCCATTGTAGGCACTTTTGGCTGTGGACACGGGTCAGTGTGGCACCTGGACTGGTCTGTGGCTACACAGCCCCATACACACACAAACTGCGTTGTCTTCTGACACCTTTCTATCAGAACCAACATTAACTTTTTTCAGCAATCTGAGCTCCAGTAGCCCTTCTATTGGATCGGAAGTACACGGGCCAGCCTTCGCTCTCCATATGCATCAATAAGCCTCGGCCGCCCATGACCCTGTTGCCGGTTAACCAGTTTTCCTTCTTTGGATCACTTTTTGGACCACTTGGTCCTGATGACTGTACACCGGGAACTTCCCACACGAGCGGCAGTTTTGGAGTTGCTCTGACCCAGTTGCCTAGTCATTACAGTTTGACCCTTGGCAAATTCCCTTAAATCCTTACACTTGCCGATTTTTTTCTACTTTCCACACATCCACTTCCGGGACAACATGTTCACTTGCTACCTAATATATCCCACCCACTTTCAGGTGACAGTGTAACGAGATAATCAATGTTATTCACTTCCCCTGTCAGCGGTCAGAATGTTATGGCTGATCGGTGTAATTGTTGGTGGATCTATAGGAGACTGTATATTCAAATTGTAATGTGACCAAATCTGTACTCTGAAAGAAAAGCATCCTGCCCAAACAGACATTGCTAAATGCCCATAGAGTAGGTTCTTTATTTTTTGTAGATTTTTGGTAGGAGAGGAAAAATCTAGTCAGGCTTGACTGTAGGTGCAGGCCTGAATGTTTTGCTCTGGGCTGGGGAAGATGGAAACCACTCCTGAAGTACATGGCTACAATCACCATTGCCATATTAATCACAGAAGGCCTTTTCTGTACCCTTTTCTGATTTAGCCCCCAGTCGCACTAAATAAACCTTTGAAAGTGTGTGACTTCACTTGAAATTGCACAATTTCAAAGCCGCATGTCAGTGCAATTTGGCTGACATCTGTGCGAGTCGCACTTGAAATTGGCAAAAATATTGCAGGAACTACTTTTTCAAATCGGTGCAGCAAAGCAAAGTCGGCATTGCACCAATGAACCAACAGTTCCATTGCTGACAATAGGGTGCGACTTGTCATGTGATTCGAACCTGTCAAATTGCATAACAAGTTGCACCAGTGTGGACTTAGTTCTACTTTGTTACCAAGGCCTGACATGGTGACTCATGATGAAGCTCCAACTACTTCCATCCACCTGTCCTATGAGAGTGTATTTATTGATAACGGAAGCAATCTCATTGGGCAAGGGGGTGACAGTTGATAGGGGTTGGTGGGATTGGTGCTGCCACCAGGATATCATTTTTCATCAGAATGATTGCAGAAGAAACGGGAATTACCAAACCAATTGTTCATGAAATTGTGACTCAGGATTTGAACATGATTTTGGTAGAGTGGATAACATCCAAAGAGCCACCATGCAGGCTCTGAACGCCATCCCACTTGAAGGCTTCCAGGGATACTATGTAGAAGTCATAGCTTCTTCTTCTTCTTCTTCATCGCTGGGAACATTGTGTACATTCACATGGTGCATACTTTGAAGGAGACAATGTTCAATTGTAACATTTTTCAATAAAAGAATTTTTAAAATATCATACTCATTACTTTCTGGACACACCTCATCTTACACCCATGTTCTGTGGAGCTTGGTGGGTCCAGAGGAGAGGAGGAATTCAATTTATATGATTAAAGTGGAACTTTACCCATAACAACTTGATTAAAAAATAATGTTCTTCAGCAAGGAACATACATTCCACATTAATAAGTATTAGGATTGCACCAATACCGATACTAGTATCGGTGCTGATACCGAGCATTTGTAGGAGTACTTGTACTCCTGCAAATGCTTCTGATGCCTGGTCCAATACCTGGACACTCAGGAACGATCGGTGTGGTGGCAGGGGAAGTTATAATCACTGATCTCCCTGTGTGGCTTTCAATAAAGCAGCTGACAGCCACTTCTCCTCCTCTCCCCTCTGCGGCTTTCAGCTGTGTTATTGAAAGCCGCGTGTCCCTGAGTGTCCCCTGTGTCCTGCTCTGTGCTCCTCCTGTCCCCCCATGTTCAACTCCGGTCCCTCTGTCCTCCTCCATGTGCTCCTCCAGCCCCCACCCCCCCATCCCCTCTGTGCTCCTCCAGCTCTCCCCTTGCGCTGGGATCATTCAGGATGGAGAACGGAGGAAGGAGCTGGTAAATATGTAATTTACTGGCTCCTTCCTTTTCTGAATGAACAGAGTCAGTGACTCTATCCACTCATAACTGAGCATCATAAACGGTGTTTACAATGTCTCAGTTTAGGAATGGAGAGGAGCCTCTCTTTCCTCTTCATTCATCTTCAGTGCAGCTGAGGCTGCTGAGAAAGGGACTGGGGAAATGTGTCCTCAGTCCCTTTCCCTGTCTTAAAGGTGAGATGTCAGGGGTCTGTTTAGAGAGAAATCCTGAAAACATGACCTGCTGGGGGTACTTGAGGACTGGAGCTGAGAAACATTGCTTTACACCACTGCATCCGATGCTTTGCATTGCACATGGTGATGTAAGGCCTGGATGCGCACTGTGAGCTTCAGCATGCGCTGACCCCGCTCTATCATTTTTTGTAGCCGTTGTTCCCAGTTGCTTCCACTTTGTTATAATACCACCAACAGCTGACCATGAATTATTTAGAAGCAAGGAAATTTCATGGATGGACTTATTGTACAGGTTGCAGCCTGAGAGCAAGCCATTCTTTCACAAATGTTTGTAGAATCAGTCTGCTTGCCTAGGTGCTTTATCGTGTGGTCATGGAGGTGATGGGAACACCTGAATCCAATGATTTGGAGGGGTGTCCCAATACTTTTGGCAATATACTGTATGTATATATATAATATATAGACTGTGTCAGTAGAGCAGTAGACAGCGTCAGTAGTTTTTTTATTTCTTCTTATTTTTTTTATTATTTATCTACAATTGTATTGTTTTTATTATTTTTTTACAATATTTTCTTTTATACATTTTTTTTAGGAGCCCCGTTGTGGGGGTTTGGTGAAATCTCATAAGTCTAAAGAAACCCCTGATTTCTCACTTTTTTTTTTACAGAAGGAATGTTTATTGAAATAATGTTGATGTCTGACTTTTGAGACAGAGAAAGGGACTGAGGACCGAGGTTCCCTGGTCCCTTTCTCTGCAGCCTCAGCTGCACTAGACAGTGAATGAATGGGAAGTGCTCTGCGCTGAGTGGCTTCCTGTTCATTCACAAACAGACGCATAGTATACACAGTTTACTATGTTTCAGTTATGAATGAAAACAGTGAGTGGTCAGTACCATCACTCACTGTGTTCATTCAGAAAAGGGAGGGGCCGGTAAATTAGATATGTAATTTACTGGCCACTTCCATGCTTCCCATTATGAAACGATCCCCTGCAGCAGCCAGTGGGAGGGGAGAGGAGGCAATGGAAGCTGGCAGTGCTGTGGGGGGGGAAGGGGAGGACACAACAGGAGGTCTGTGCAGCAGGTGGAAATCTGCATCACATGGGGTGATAAGGGTGTGCCCAGGCACATCTGGCAAACTCTGTGCGCATGCCTAAGGTTCTGGGAAAGTGCTGGAAAATTGGGTTATCCACTATCTTTATAGACCTTGGTGGCTACATTGGTGAGGTGTTCCTTCCTGGCATCTGTTTACCTCCTCACAAACCCTTTGAAGCCAAATGAGGATATCTCAACAACTTTGCTGGATTCCACTCCAATGCAAATCGGCCCTGAAAGTTAACTGCCCTCCATTCCCTCAAGATATAACCACCAGATGGACTCAACAACAGTTCTTTACTTTCACAGGGTTATTCATGATGGCACCCTCAACCAACATTGACATGTCCATCAGAGATTTGATCTAATGGTCCTTATCAACAAAATGCGTCACTTAAAACAGTTATACAATAACAAAGCTCATGCCACAGGCACATACGTAGATAACCATCACTGTCTGAGCCATGGTGCGTATTCACCTGTGCAAATACTGGTGTTCGATCAAAGTGGCTTTCCTTGTGAAGCATTTCCCACACTCGAGACAGGCGAAAGGCTTTTCCCCCGTGTGAGTCTTTTCGTGGCGGGCCAGGTTAGCTTTCTGCGTGAAGCGTTTGCTGCACATGGAGCAGGAATATGGCTTGTGCCCTGTGTGAATGATTTCATGACGGTCCAAGCGGGATTTACTCAGGAAGTGTTTTCTGCAGTAAGAGCAAGAGTACGGCTGGTCGGTGGCGTGATTCGCAAGGTGGTTAAGGAGGTCATTCTGCAGGGCAAAATGTTTGCCGCAGTCAGGACACGAATGTGGCGGCTCTCCCATGTGAGTCTGCTTGTGGGCGAGGAGCGCCGTTATCTGAGTGAAGAACATGCCACAGTTGGAGCATGGGAATTTCTCAGACGTCCCATGGATTGCGTGAAATGTTACGGGAGGGGAGGGATCACTAGGGCTCCCTTCATGAGTAGAGGGATCCAAAAGATCTGCACTATGAGATGATGGATGGAGATCTGTGGTGATAGAGTCCTCTGGAGAGTCTGCAGGGAAATCATCACCTTCTTCGTTATCTGGAGAGGAACATTTCTCCATGCTGTACTGCCTGTACAGCCCATCTACAGGAGAAAGGAACAAAAAATGAACGTTTAAACACTTGCTCCCCAAGCCTTTTCTGACACTTCTCACATAAGTCTAAAAATCTGTCTTTTTTGCTCGAAACTTTGGTGGGTGTTACACAGGAGGTCTGGTGCTAGAATTATTATTGCTCTCGCTAGAATATTTGCGGCGATACCTCACGTGTGGTGCAAACACCATTTACATACATGCGTGGGTGACCTACATATACGTTTGCCTTTGCGCGAAAGCACGGGGGGACTTTAACATTTTTTTTTTAATTGTATTATTTATTTTATTTAAAATGCTTTATTTTTACACTGTCTTTAATTTTTTTGATCAACTTTATTTCTATTACAAGGGATGAACAACATCCCCTGTGATAGCATGGGCAGTGATAGGTACTCTTTACTGACCTCAGATCTCTCCTCTGCCCGTAAAAGCATCAGAACCATCCAAGATCGGTTTGATCTGATGCTTTCACAGGCCAGTAATGGCCTGTTTACATGGGACCGAAACCAGAAGTGACAAAATACTTGTCGCTTCCGGTTTTATAGACCAGGGGATTCCAAACTTCCCATACAAAAGGGCCAATCCATTGTCCTTCAGGCGTTAGGAGTGCCAGACTGTTGCCAGTGGGAAAACAAAATGCCCCGGCATTAGTGGTAGTAAACAATGTTTCATCATTGGTATCAATGGGAGGAATAATGCCTCATCTTTGGTGTCAGTTGGAGGAATAATGTCCCATCATTGGAATAGTGGGATGAATAGTGCCCTATCATTGGTGTTAGTGGGTGGAATAGCACCCCATTATTGGTGTCAGTGGGAGGAATAGTGCCCCATCATTGGTGTCAGTGGGAGGAATAGTGCCCCATCATTGGTGTTAGTGGGAGGAATAGGGCCCCATCATTGGTGTCAGTGGGAGGAATACTGCCCCATCATTGGTGTCAGTGGAAGGAATAGTGCCCCATCATTGGTGTCAGTGAGAGGAATAGTGCCCCATCATTGGTGTCAGTGAGAGGAATAGTGCCCCATCACTGGTGTCAGTGAGAGGAATGGTCCCCAAAGGACCAGATAAAGGCAAGCAAACGGCCGAATCTGGCCTCTGAGCCACAGTTTGTAGACCACTGTCTTAAAGCATAGAAATGAACAGGGAAGTTCCGGTCCTTGGTCATCTCTATGGTAAAACAGTGGAGCAACTGTCTTCAGTCCCGGGTTCCCTGGGCAGATGGGAGAGCCCGGGAAGGTGGCAGGAGTGGGGGACCCACTGCCGCTACATGTAAAAGCAATCCAGGATTCTATACAGCTTTTACATTACAGAGAATTGCCAGCTGAATAAAGCAATACCAGTGTTATGACTGCAGTTGCAGCCATGGCCATGGGATTACCACTTTGACCAGAGGAGGTACGGGTATGTCCTTTTGTGGGAAGTGGTTAAAGTGTATCTAAAGTCAATTTTTGTTTACTAGCTTTAGATAGCATATGAAAGGGTTAGAACCCATATCAGATTTTTATTGCAGTTCATGTCTCCACTTGGTTGATATCCTCTCACGTCTTGATGGGGTCACAGACAGAAATAAAATCACACTAATGTCCATCTCTGGAGGGATTTCCTCCTATTTAATCCTCACATGTCCTTCTTCCTCCTCAGCTTTGATTTGATGAGAGTCTCTCTGAGTGTGTATGGTGTCTCCGTAAGATAACCATAAGATTTAATAAAAAATAGCAAAAATTGCACTCACAAAAGATTAAAAGGTGATGTCCAGGCATGCCCCAGAAGACATCAGTTGGGATGAAATGCGGACGGTGGAGTCTTTTGTGACATCATCATGTCTTACCAGAAGTGAATCTGAATTGCAATGTCTGTGCACATTTTGGTATTTTAACAATGCTGATCACCTTTTAAGTATAAAAGGGTTAGAACCCATATCAGATTTTTATTGCAGTTCATGTCTCCACTTGGGGGATATCCTCTCACTTCTTGATGGGGTCACAAAAAGCGCACTAATGCCCATCTCTGGAGGAATTTCATAATATTTAATCCTCACATGTCCTTCTTCCTCCTCCTCACCTTTGATATGATGAGAATGAAGCCCCCTGTACTGAGATGTATGAGAGACCCCAGAGAGTATGTGGGGGGAGACTGGTCACGTCTCTTGGCTGGTAACACACAATGACATGATGTGAGGAGGAGAGCCGGAGTCTAATAGAGGCTGATGGCTCCTGACTCCACCACTGGGCACATACTGTCTCCCCATTACTGTCTACTGACAGAGGAGAGGGAGAAGAAGAGATTGCTATAGTGACTGAACAAGGAGAAACTGGGACTCTTCTCTGGATTGAGACTGCATTCACAGCTGAGGAGCGCAACACGTTTGGCACCAAAGTAGCTTATGTACCTTTTTTGGCACTGATCCAAGTATGTATGCCATTAAAAAAATAAGAGATTGTTGTAGTGACTGAACAAGGAGAATCGGGGACTCTTCTCTGGATTTAGTGTTTATTCCTCACCTGTGCTGATCTCTGGAGGATCTTCCTCTTCCTTGCACGGCTCATCATCCCTCCCATATGGATCTTCTTCCTTTTCAACTTTGATTATAACAACACTGTTTGCCTACATGAAATCGTTGACACCATTTATTAGTTTCTTATCAATTCAGATCTTTTTAAATGTAAAAAATGATAGCTCCATCTACCTGACAGTCTTGATGTTTCTGTGTGAAGTCCCGGGAATACAGAGGACGGGGACATCTCTCTGGTAGATTTCTGTTACTGGATCCATCTGTAGGAAACACACACATTAACTGAATACATTGGGGGGGATTAACTAAGCTTACTGTGCCAGAAAACTGGTGTGGCGTGTCCCACATTACCTAGGCCGATTTTAGGTCTTATTTTATGGTCTATCCTATCTTCACCAGCCGTGCCAGTTTTTATTTCAGACAGAAAAAAGAATTGGCAACGTTCCTGCAACTAGTTAAAGAGACTGCAACAGTTTTCATTATAGAAAACTTCCACTGATCCCCACCGGGTCGGATCTGGCACATGAGATGTCGGCTGTCAGACAGCTCACAGTGCAGAGCCCGCACAGCCCTCCTCCCGATCTCAGCTGAGAAAGGGGTAGGGCTAGGCAGAGGAATCCAGAGCATGCAACTCCAGCTGTACTGTTCTGTGCTGTGTCTGTCACAGACACTGCATAGAAATCCTGTATAATATTAACAAGGAGTAGATCAGTTTTAATTAACCACTTCAGCTCCATAAGATTTTACCCCCTTCATGGCCATTTTTTGCTATTTAGGATTGTGCTACTTTAACCACTTCCTGCCTGCCCCATTATGGATTGACGCCCGCAATGTGGCTCCGTTATCTTGACTGGGCGTCATATGACATAGGCTCTTTACCACAGAGTTGCAGTGGTTAAGGAGAGAGATGAACAGGAAGTGGACTAGAAGCTTTGTGGTGTCATTGGTTAGGAAGGGGCATATTTTGGAGATGTTGCGGAGGTTGAGGCGGCAGGATATGGATGTGGGGTCGAAAGAATTGTTCAGAGTCCTTGGCATGCAGGGAAGGGTTGATAGTTGAGCCGCTGATTTTGACAGAGAAGTCAGGGGAAGTGGCACGTAGAGGAGGAAATATCATGAGCTCGGTTTTGCATAGATACGTGATACGTGAGGAGACTGATGGAGTGAGATGAGGGGTAGAGAGATAGGATTTAAGTATATTCAGCATAGAAATGGTATTGAAAGCTATGGGAGGCTGACCCAGACAGGAGGTGTAGATCAAGAATAGAGGTCCAAGAACAGAACCTTGGGGGACCCCGACGTAGAAAGGAAGTGGAGAAAAAGGAGCAGAATTGTAAGTGACACTGAAGGTGTGGTGGGATAGGTAGGATTAGAACCAATGAAGAGTACAGTCATGGAGACCAAAGGAGTGGAGTTTTTCAAGGAGTGGGTGGGTCCACTCTGTCAAAGGCAGCAGAGAAGTCCAAGAGTAGTAGAAGTACAGAATAGTGTCCATTGGTTTTAGCTGTTAGTAGATCCTTTGTGAATTTAAGGAGAGCAGTTTCTGTGGAGTGTTGCTGGCGAAATCCGGACTAAAGGGGATCAAGAAATTTGTTCTCAGTCAGATAGTGGCTCAGTCAGTTGTAGACTAGACATTCAAGGAGTTTGGAGGAAAAGGGGAGCAAGAGGATGGGGCGTAGGTTGTTAATATTGGTGGGATGCAGTGAGGTCTTTTTAGGAATGGGGTGACTAATGCATGTTTTAGAGAGTTGAGGAAGATGCCAGAAGAGAAGGAGAGATTATAGATGTTAAAGAGTGTACAATAGAGCCAGAGGGTGATCTTAGCATTTGCGAGGGAACAGGGTCCAGGGGGAAGTTGTTTAGGTGGGCGTTGGAAAAATGTTTAGCACCCTCGTCAATAGTAGAAGGGTTGAATGAGGAAAGTAATGAACATACCTGTGGACATGGGGTGTTAAGAGTGGGGGGTATCTGTGCATTGGAGATCTCCTCATAAATTGTATCAGTCTTATTTTGGAAGTGATTGGCGCTCTCCTGGCAGTGAGTTAGTGGGTGGAGGCAGTGGAAGGCGAAGTAGAGAGTTAAAGGTAGAGAAGAGTTGATGGGGACTGGATGAGAAGATGTTAATGAGAATGATAAAATAGGTCGCTTGGCAGGGTGGAGACAAGAATTGCATTTTTGGAGGGCAGATTTATATTGGTTGAAGTCTTTATAGGACTATGTGGCCAATGACAATGCCTGGGAAGGTGTTAACATTTATGGGCAATTAAAGGGTTTACTGTATGCCTAAAAATGTTATTGTGTGTAGTATTTGCTGCTTTTAATGAGTGATGTGCCTGTTTTCACTCCCTGCTTTGCATAACAAAATAAAAGTCTCCTCTTACCTGGTGATGTGAGGGGCAGCTGATTCTCCATTATGACGTCCTTGCAGAGATCCTCGTGTTCTTCACCAGCATCCTGATGTGTTGTAGGAACCTGAAAAACACAATGATACGGTCACCATCCAGACACATCCCTTGTCTGTTACTGGATAATGTTCCAGAAATACTGGAAGCAAGAGAAATAGACTTTGTAGGCATGCAAGTAAGATTAAAACAATTCTTTATTAAATACATAAAGGGCACAGCTATATTTTATCATGTAAGTGACAATTACTATCAATGTTGTTGTATACCCAGAGATATTCCTTGTTTTGATTTCTATATATCTAACATGCTTTTGTTTACTTTATTAGACTGTTTATTGACTGCTCCAGATGAAACGCACTTTTAAGCATGAAACTAATCAAGCTACAGAGCATTTATTACCTCAATTCCTGGTGGTCTGAATCCTGTTTGATGTATTTTATATATACTATGTAACTCTCTGAATTTTGCATGGTTGTACAGGTATACTTACCCCTCAGGTTCCCACCAGGTGGATACAACTACACCAGCCTGTGCTTATCTCTTCCCTCCCCGCCCTATTTTCATTATATGGCGGGTGGCAGATGAGATCAGCATTAACTAATTAGCATGATGTGTTCACTTTCATTCTTGACTATTGTCTTTCAATGAATAATTTTGTATGACATGTGCAATGGGCGTTGTGCCCTTTATGTAATTAATAAAGAATTGTTTTAATCTTACTTGCATGCCTACAAAGTCCATTTCTCTTGCTTCCAGTATTTCTATTACGATTTAGGATGTGGCATGTCTGTACTTATTAGCCCCCCAGTTCCACACTGATGGGTTGGTGCTTTTCTTCCCCCTCCCCTTTTTTGCAAACCATCGGTCCTGGATAATGTCCCAGAATTCCCGCCACCGCTCACCTCTCCCGTCAGCAGCTCAATCATCTTCTGGGTGACTTCTTCAATTTTCTTGTCATTGTTTCTCTCAAGTGTTAGGGAGAGCTGTTGAACTGTGAAGGGGCTCTGGGTCTTCTTCAGGTTTGGTGCAATTAAGCCATCACACAACTTGAAAGCAATATAATTCTATAATTAAAAGAAAAAAATGACAAGATGCCACCATGGAAAGGAAACAAAACATCCTCAGAATGATAAAATGAATGGCATTTAAATATGCCTCACTTCTACAAAAGAGTTCAAAGAGTAATGTCATGTGACCTTCCAGAATCCTCCTCACCTTTCTGGTCAGGTCTGTGTTTTATTAATAGAGATAAGAGTGATGTCATGTGACCTCCCAGAATCCTCCTCACCTCTCCGGTCAGCTCTGTGTTTTATTACTAGAGATAAGAATGATGTCATGTGACCTCCCAGAATCCTCCTCACCTTTCTGGTCAGCTCTGTGTTTTATTAATAGAGATTAGAGTGATGTCATGTGACCTCCCAGAATCCTCCTCACCTCTCCGGTCAGCTCTGTGTTTTATTACTAGAGATAAAAGTGATGTCATGTGACCTCCTAGAATCCCCCTCACCTCTCCGGTCAGGTCTGTATTTTATTAATAGAGATAAGGGTGATGTCATGTGTCCTCCCAGAATCCTCCTCACCTCTCCGGTCAGGTCTGTATTTTATTAATAGAGATAAGGGTGATGTCATGTGACCTCCCAGAGTCCTCCTCACCTCTCCGGTCAGGTCTGTGTTTTATTAATAAAGATAAGGGTGATGTCATGTGACCTCCCAGAATCCTCCTCACCTCTGCGGTCAGGTCTGTGTTTTATTAATAGAGATAAAGGTGATGTCATGTGACCTCCCAGAATCCTCCTCACCTCTCCGGTCAGCAGGTAGATAATCTCCAGGGTGAGGTTTAGCATCCTCTCAGTCATGTGACAGCGCTCCTTCTCCATCCTCAGTGATGACTCCGGGAAGGGACTGACCATGATGAATTCCCTGCAAAGAAGACCAGGTGACAAGTAAAAGCGGTGATAAACCACAGTGGAGAAAAAGAAAAAAAAATTCCCTGCAAAGCAATGTCATAATTAGAGACTCAGGTGTGTTCGGGATTCTAGTCCCAACCCACCTGCCGATCCCACCAGGAAGCCGACACTGCACACCGCTAATTTCAGGCAGTGAGACATTTCTCGATCTGTGCAGCTGCGGCCCATGAAATGTCTCACTGACTGTGATTAGCGGTGTACAGTGTTGGCTTTCTGGTGGGAACGGCAGGTGGGTTAGGGCTAGGATCCCGAACACTCCTAAACTCGTCCCCAATCATAATGTGCTAGTATGCATCGCGCTGTCACTGCTCTGAGGGCTTCCATCTCCCCGGTTCGTGGCCTCCAGGAAAAATGAGTGGCCGGGGGCACGATGACGTCACTCCCGCGCATGTGCGTGGGAGCTGCCGTTCACGGCATGGGCTCTGAAGGTCCAGCACTGTATGCCGGATCTTTAGAGCGCATGTGCCAGTGACGTTACCAGCTGCATGCACTCTGAATACCTCCTAAACAGTGCAAGTTTAGGGGATACTCACAGTACCTACAGGTACGCCTCATTATAAGCTTACCTGTAGGTAAAAGTGGTATAACAGAGTTTGCTAAAGGGTGCCTCTACTATCTCTTGCCATACATTTGAATATGCCCAGCTCCACATTGATGGTCAGATCACCCCACACAGCCTGGAGTCTATGTACGCCTTCTAATTCTCTCTATACATGGGGGCGGCCATATCTGCTTATTACATGCTCAGGCTTTGCTGTGCTGAACTCCAGTCACTGAACACATGAGTCTATCTATGAGGCTAATTGATTTTATTTACCTGAAATAAATAAATATTTCTACATTTTTTTCAGCAGTGAGGCTAAGCATCCTCCCTTATATATACAAAGTTAAAGGAATTTCTGTATTTTGTTTTTTTAAAAAGTCTATACATAAAAAATAACAACAAACATATACGAATCATACAATGTTACTCACCCCCTAGAAGCTCCCTGCCTCCTTTCTATATCAATACCGGAAACACTTTCCTCATTTCCGCCCAGTGGTTTCAGCACTTCCTTTGTGTGCGTTCCACTGCCGCCATTGTAGCTTCCTGGTTGCCATAGCGGCGCCCTGCGGGGTGACTGGAAGCCAGAGAGTGACAGAGGCACCACTAGAGGGCGACGCTCTGCCATACGCGAGGGAGGAGGCTTTCCTCAGTATATGAGGGGCGGCGGCCATTTTATTGTAGCATGCACAGTGGGACCTAACCAAATTATCTTAGAGAAATAATAATTAATGATATAATAATTGGATCTGCAGTTAGCTCTTGTTGTTTGCTGCTATGAAGTTATAAAATGTAACACTTTACAATTTGATGCCGTCTAATTTGGATACTTTTTTTGCACCAGGTGGTAGCAAGGCGGCCATTTTGTTGTAGTCCGGAGCTGTGGACAAGAAGTAGGTTTAGTTGTGTCAGAATCCTCATGGTAGGGAATGTAAGCCTGGAAAGTGTGTGCCCAGTAAGGAAGAGTTTATAATAATAATAGTTTTAGAATTTTATTAAATTAAAGTGAAGGAGGTCCTAGCACTTGCTATTGACAGGATGGGGAGGGGGGTGGTGGTCACATGTGCACTATATATAACACAGGCACTGACATTTTTAGAGGGGAACTAAACCCATCAATATAATGGTTTCAAACAGCACTTACATTCCCAGCAAGCTAGGAATGCTAACTGTCACATTGGTTGTGCTGTAAATCAAACTGTTAAACCATCAAATGGCTGGTGTCATAACTGATCACATGTGCAGCATCATGGCAATTTCAGATCAAACAGAGGCCAAGATGGCGGCCTCCTTGGCTGAAAAGGATAGGAGGGTTTAGTTTAAGGTGATCAGATGTCCTGGATTGAGGACGCTGTCCTCGCGGCGGCGCCAGGTGCAGGCCAATACTGGGTGAGTGCTGGGGGGGGGGGTGTCACACACTGGGGGGGGGGGGGGGGGGG